>APFE031464738.1:0-11875 GCA_000404065.3 Pinus taeda | reverse complement strand
TTGTCATAAGGCCAGCTAAATGTCCAATAACATGAATAGTTTTTGGATCAACTCTTTTCCTGGTAGGCTTCTTGAGGCACAGTTCTTTGATGGCTTTAGTATATATGGGAATGTCTTTTATGGCTTGTAGTAGTGGAATTTTTATATAGACATTCTTTAGCTCATCTAAAACATCAAACTGTGGTATAGACATGGGAAGTTTTGTTTGGACCAATCTGTCTGCAAAAGGTGGTAGATGCAACAGTTGCATTTTTTTATTTTTGATGTCATCGTTTTGTTTCTTTTGAATTGGAGTTTCATTTTCATTTTCTTCGTTTTCTTCTTGTTTATCAGCTGTTGGAGATTCTTTGTGAAGTACCTTACCAGACCTCAAATTGATATTTTGCAAGGGTAATGTGGGATATGATGGTCCCTCATCTACATTATAAGCTCGTCTCTCTTCTTTGTTATTTGGATTTGGTACAGGTTGAGCAGGGATTTGAGTAGGTCTAGGAGGTTGTTGGTTAGATGGAAGTTGTAATTGTGGTGGATTTATTGGTGGAGGAGCAGGCAATTCTTGTTGAGTGGGTTGGGGTTGATGTGGGTAAACAACTTGTTGCTGAGGATATTGCTGATATGTTTGAGGATATTGCGAATATGGCTGATGATACTGTTGATATGGCTACGAATATGGTTGGTATGGTTGAGGTTATGGTTGATATTGTTGAGAGTATTGTTGAGATGGTCTCCATTGTTGTTGTGGGTAATTTTGGTGCTGCCATGGCATGGGTACATTCCACGAATTCTGAGCATACATATGATCTTGTGTAGGAAATTGCAAATTCTGGTTTGGGAACATACCTTGAGGTGGAGGTCTTGGTTGTGATGGTCTCTTTGCGCCCATGAAATACACATTCTCCATATCTGTGTTAGTTGCCACATTACAATTCTGCAAAATCTTGACTTTAGAGCAATGAAATATATCATTATTTTCAGTACAAAAGGCACAAACTTGAATGTTTTCTAATGGGCGGTCTTTTAAGGCATGTTTCTTCCAGCATTTTGGACAAAAGACAGCCATTATTCGATCTTCCTCTTCTTGTCTTTTATTGGCTTTGAGAGTATCAATTTGAGTTCCTAAGGTACTCAATAGGTCTGTTCTGAATTCTTCTAACAAATTTCCTATTTCATCTCTTGTGACACTTGCTGAAGCAGATTTTGTGGCTTTGGATGATATGGTTCTTTTTCCAATTTTGGCTTTGCTCCTAGAATACTTTTCACATAAATCAGCAATTTCTTCGAAAGGTAAGGTGGAAACATCACCTTTGCCCATCAAATTAAGATCATCTAAGTATTCCTCTCAAATGCCCTTCAAAAATATTGTTTGAATGAGATCAAGAGTCATGGATCGATGTTCTGATTTTTGTAAATTGTAAGCAAATCGTTCCAAGTACTCCTCTATATTTTCATCCTCTTGTTGATTCATCCTAAAGATATCATCTTTAGAATCTTTTGATCTACAATAAGGTTGGTATTTCTTTAGGAATATTCTTCTCATGCCATCCCAATTAGTTATTGCATGTTCACCAAGTCCCATGAACCATCTTAGTGTTGATGCTTTTAATGTTGTTGGGAAGAGTCTAACCCTATGGGCATCATCTGTGTAACCATATGTTTGACATACAATGTCAAACTCAAACAAGAATGAATATGGATCTTCTGAAGCCATGCCATAAAAGTTTGGTAACACAGAAGGAGGTATGTTTTTCATTTTTATTTCCTCATCATGATTGTCTTCTGGTTCTTGAATAGGAAATTTAAAGGTTGACTCTTCCTCCTCCCTTTGATCTTGTTGTTGTTCAGGAGTGGGTCTTCTTGCTGATCCTCCTCCTTCCTCAGTCATTTTGATAGATTTCTCTGGTGATTTAATTGCTTGTTTAGTGTCACTTGTTCCAAAGAGAAGTTGTTCTAGAAATTGTTGAGTTATTTTTCTACTTTCTCTTTTTGTAGAGGATTCAGGGAGATGCTTCTTCTGTGATTCGCGTGCCAATAGGATTTGTCTCTCAATAAGTGTAAGTCTTTGCCCTGATTTGTGTTTATCCTCTAATTTTTGTATGGTGACTTTCTCAACTGGTGTTGTGTGTTCAATTTTTCCTAAAGGGTCTGCTCTTGCTGGTAGGTTAGTTTTTGGATGGGGGGTTTTTATGAATCTACCTTTATTATCTCTAGATCTAGGCATAAGCAAACATGACTTCTAAAATGACAATTAAAATCAAATCTATGTAGTGTTTTTGTTTGTTTTTGTTTATTTTAATTCTATTTTATTTTATTTTCGAAATCCTTTAACTGCGCCTCCCCAGCAACGGCGCCAAAATGTAGTGGCAAATCTAGGGTGCTATATTAGACTAGATTTAATATCAACCAAGGTACGTAAACTTAGAGGCACATGTCTAAAGTCTATAGACTTAAAAGGATCTCATCTACCTAACTAAGTGCCTACTGTGACAGGCTACAACACTCCTTTACAGGAGATTGAAATATGTTTCCTTTCACACTTTAACATTCAGATCATTTAATTAAATTAACTGTTCTAAAGAAGCAGCGTGTTACTAGTTTGAGTTTCCAACCCTCTTACAAGAATATCATCATTCACAAAAGCTCTTTCCAGTTAACACACTAAGCATTCATGAAAACCAAAAACTCTTTTAAACACACTAAAACTCGAATGCATAAAAACAGAGTCCACAGAGATACTTCGAAATTCAATGGTCGATCAAATATTTTACAAGATCTTGTTCAATAATCTAGCAATCGAATTCTCAAGATATCACTATGAATCATACAATAATACTTGCAAGAACTTCTAATCAAATCAATAAACTCACAGGCAAGAAAATAACATTAAACGCTATTCAGATTCGAAAACGCTATGGAAATGAAAATAAAAGTATACCAATCTCCACATAGGGCCCGTCCACGCTTCAATGGCACACTTAAGAAACTTCAAGTGATGAAAACGTTAACGCATAAGCACTGGAATGGTAAAACGATGCATGTAATTAAGTTCTGGAAATCAAATCACATGCAAGAGCAATGTTCTAGAAACAATACACAAGAACAACAATGTTTTGGAAAACAATACGCAGTCTTTTAATCTGCTTGTCTCCTATCCTCGTTCACTAACTTTCCCTTCTAGTCTATAATCGAATGTACATACATTATCATGCAGATGTTTCTGCTTTTACAAAAAAGGTGATTTTTGTCTTTTCTAATCTTAACTGATTTCCAAAGCAAAATGAAATCAATTTAGGTAACTCTGGCTATTTACTGCTTTTATGACCAAAAAGGTTGGGTTTGACCAACATTGACCATGTATCCAGGAGCTTTATGTTCGCTGTTGAATATATATTTCACCATGTATGTACATCCTAGATCACGTTCCTATCCTTTGTTTTGATTTTCCTGCCATGCCACGTGTCACATCATAAACCATTTACAGGAAGTCATGACATCCTGTCATTTTGTTGAAAATTTCTAATTTTTAACATAAAAATTCAAAAATTAAATTTAATGTAAAATAACAACTATAATGCTTTGATTAATCAATTTCAATGGACTATAAGGGGTTTATGGGAGAAAATGATAGACAAATGATGGATTTCTAGAAGAAAAGGATGGCAATGAAATGGTACCAACACCATGTTAGTGGGATGCTCATCATGCCTGACTTTTGTGTCATACTGATAGGAGTCCTTTTTTTATTGAGAGTTCATGTAGCGGAAAATCCATTGGAGCCACAACTGTGTGAGGGCATTTTCCTTGTATGATCGTGACATCATCACTTATGTACATCATCACTATTGACAACAGTTAATGCAGCAGCCTACACCATCTTAACGTCGGGGCTCGAAGACGTAGTCCCTCTTGGATGAACTCCAATATCAACAACTCATGTTTTTATGTTGCTAATGATTGTCATGTTCCTCTTCTTTACAACATGCACATTTATTCATTTATGTTTCTTTTAAAAATGCAATTTAATACATCACGAAAGTAAAAGGTCTTGGAAGGGTCCTTTGTCACACCTGGACCTGGATCAACATATAAATTTTTTGAGCTAGTTGGTAAGTGGAACTCAATCTAAAGCTTAAGTGCTCAGAGTAGAGGCCCTAGACTGTCGTTGGATGGACTAGGTGGTCTTGGGTGAACCTGTGAAATTTCTTGCATTGAAACTATTCTGAAGTTGGAAAACTAGTTCGGAGGGAGAATTCGACGTGATTGCCATTCTCATTGGTTGGGAGAAGTGGTCTTTCTCCTTGATGAATTCCCTGGCAAGCCTAAACTTGAACCGATAAGTAATTTAATTTTTTGTCTTCTAGAACGTAAAAATAATTTCTGTAATTATGTAAGTCTTTGTATAAGTTCTAGTGTGGATGATCATGTAAGGGAATTGTGCTGTGACAAAATGATTACAAAATTGCCATATATAGAATGTGAATTATTGTTACATGCAATAATGTTGTTATGAGTTATTATTGAATTAGGTTAGCCTCCAAACTCTAATGCCAGAGCCACTATTTCAAAGACAATCCTCATTTTGTATATATTTATACCTAAGTATTACGGGAGGGTAATTTGCAAGACCCAAATGATAACCAAGTCATGCTTCCTTTATAACATTCGTAATATTAACAATAAGGAAAAAGTGTAAATGGATTAAAAAGGGAACAATTCATGTATCAAAAATTATAGTGTTAAATAACCACTGAATTATAAAACTCACAATAGTGTAAAAGAAAGAGTAAGCTACACTAGATTAATAAACTACAGTGCATGTTCTATATCGAACTAGTTTATCTCCCAGGCCCAACAGGTAAGAACCAGCAACTAGGAACCATTGTGAGTTCAATATATAACCAAAAGAAATAGAGTCAAACCAGGGTTGCGACAAAGTGACCTCCCCTTCTCAAATTCGCTCCCAAAGCGTGCTCCCTAAGGGAGCGCATCGGGAGCATGTCGGGGGTGAGAGCGAATTTCGGGAGCACGCTCCCTAAAAGCAAATCGCTCCCTAGCTTTTTTGACATTTGTTTTTTAAAGAATCAATAATTTTTTAGTGGGGAAGCCTAATGATCAAGCATATGGCTCTAGTATCGATATGAAATTAATGGTAATGTTAAATTCTTAAAGTAAAAGTGACATTCTCTTTTATCTTTCATTTTCATCTTTTTACTTAAATTTTTAAGATTACCATGAAATGAATCGGGATGTTGGAGAGTGGATCCGATCTCATTGGATTTCATATGGAGAAAGTAGAATTTTAGATCTCACTCAAAATCTAGCAGATTTATCAATTTTTTAGGGTCTCGGGATTGGGGGGATTGCAATGTTTCCATTGGATTTTGTCATGTACTAGGGTATGGAACTCGTCAAGGGAACCAATCTCTCTATGTACCTTGATGATAGTTATATTAATTGTCAAACTCCTTTATCATGACCCTACTAAAAATGTACCCATCACTCAAACAAAATCTTGAATTGACATGTTACGTTTTTTTTATCTTATGTTAATGCTTAGAGGATGATATTAATGACAAAGATCCCAAGACAAGCACTGATTTTGATTATATGTATGTATTTGTTATAGGATAGCTTTTTTTGGTTGATAGAGGCCATCTACACCCTGTTTGTTGATGTATTATGGGTTCAAAGATGGATTACACTCGATGCTATTTTGGTTATGTGAACCCTTATATGCTATAAAAATCAAAACTTGGAACTTGTGGACTTGTGGTTGATGAAGATTGTAACTAATAGATGATTGATGTTATATGGTTTAATCCTTGCTTTTATGCTTTTTATAGCTAATTCATCATTCTACATGCTTTCTCAGAAATTAGACATTTCTCGTGGCGGCAAGTGGCCAGGGCATTAACAATAGATAATAGATTTACTTGTCTTTTTTAGTTTCTAGTAGTTTTTATAATTGTTGACTCTTTCATATTTATTATGATATTTTTTGTAAAGAATATATGACAATTGAAGTTTGAAGTTGGCAATTATAACTCATTGGTAATGAATTATGAGTATAATGCTTAGTGAAAGTTGAAACATTCCATTTCATGTTAAATATTCTTCGTTATCGTTTGGTTACTCAGTAATGGTAATGGTTACAATTACAAGTTACAGCTTTAGTGATCAATGATGATAAATGTTATATATAAAATTTTGAAAGCTTGAAATTTTAATATTGATGAATCATGAGACTCAATATGTTGTATGTTACTAACTTGTGGACGTGGTTGATGAAGATTATAACTTCTAGATGATTGATGTTATATGTTTCAATCCATATTTTTATGTTTTTTTCTATCTAATTCATTATTCTACATGTTTTTGTTATACATAAAATATAAAAATATATATTATATAAAAATTCGCTCGCGTTACCCAGTAACCTTGAGTCAAACTTGTGCAAGTTGGTTTGAATCATTGACATAATATATAACATAAAAATAATGAATACTAATTCTACAGAGCGAGTTCTGTAAATGCACATATCAGAGCCCTTAAGAGAAGAAAACTGAAAACATTTCATACAATTATTTACGAAAACTCATGACCATTATATTAGCAACTGTTATAGTACAAAAGTAAAGCATATGGCTACACGAATGCCGTTGGTTGAGATATATATACCCAAACCATTAAATGAAAATAATATAATTAAAAGATAATATATACAGATTGCAAAATATTTTGAATAACCTTTATAACATGTGCAGGTTGCTCTGAGACATTGACATAAATAATATATAACAGACAACTAATGAATACTAATTCTACAGAGCGAGTTCTGTAAATGCACATATTAGATCCCTTAAAAGAAGAACATTGAAAACAATCCGTACAATGCTTTATGAGAACTCATGAAAAAATTATATTAGTAACTATTATAGTACAAAAGTAAAGCATATGACTGCACGAAAGTCGCTAGTTGAGATATATATATCCGAAGCATTCAATGAATGTAACATAATTAAAAGATAATATATATACAGTGGCAAGATGAAGGGGATTGTGTCCAAACACATTAGTCCAGAACAATTCGGCCTTTTAGAAGGGAGGCTGATTCAGGGTGCCATTGGTCCTCCTCAAAATAAAACTCAACTCTCAAAATGCTCTATGGATTATGGCTTGTATCACCACCTCAAACTTCGCAATTATCATAAATGGATTGCTGACTAAGTTCTTCCGGGCCTCCAAAGGATTGAGGCAGGAATGTGCTACATCTCCTCTCCTCTTTCTCCTTGTTATGGACAATTTGAGTCAAATGATGAGGGTCGCTCAAGAACATGGCCGTATTCGGAGTATCATCGTTTCCAACCACTGCCTGATCACCCGTTTGATGTTCGTTGATGACCTATTATTTGGGGGCGCATCGGATCTAGAGGAATGGTCATGCATACACAATATCATGCGTTCATTCAGTACAACCTCTGGATTAAGCATGCATTGTGCCAAATCTTGCCTCATCCATGGAAACTGTGATGTGAATGTTATCGAGGAGATATGCAACATTTTTGATATCGGTTTCTCTCCACTTGCGCTCAGGTTTGTGTACCTTGGATTCATACTCAAACCCAATAAATATCTTTTTCAAGATTAGCACTAACACATTAATCATTTTTCAAATCATCTCTGTGAGTGGAAGCATCGTTGGTTAACTTTGAGAGGTAGACTCACACTGAGTAAATTTTTATTTCAAAATCTTGCAATCTATTGGATGCATCTATATCAATTACCCATGCCAATGATAAATAAGCTCGATTCTATTATGGTTAGATTTATGTGTTCGGGTACTCTTAATGGAGATAAAATTCACCTGATCCGATGGAACGCCATCACAAGGTCGATTAAGGATGACGGACGGGGCATCCTTGGTACACACAACTTCAATTTAGCTTTGATCATGAAAAATAGTTGGAGGGCTATGTCTGAAGACGAAATTTGGTCTCATATTGTCCCAGAGAATATATGTTCGAGCAACTCTTTACCATTTGGCTTTGCGGTGGTGCTCAATCCCAACCGAGACCTTTGAACATTTGGAGTTGTATGCGGTCAAATCTACATTAGATGCTACACTTTTTGCGTTGGGAAGTTGGGAACAGTTGCGCCATTGAGGTTGGATTAAATTCACTCTCTGGTTTTGTTGGGATACACACACTTTCAGCCCCTCTCATTACTTCACTACATGGTTTCGACATCTTCTTCTTATAGCAAATACAATTACCTCCTCAGATCCACCATATTGCGCAGATTTGGAAGATGGTAGCAGACATTGGACTACAAGGAGGTCTAGCCATCGAATGGGACACTTATATTGCTAACCTTTCGGCTTCGGGCATCTATCTCAGTGATTAAACGAACATAATGATATGAGATGGGAGACTAAATAAGGGTCAACCAATTGTTCAAGAAATCTATCACTCCATCCTTAAGACCGGGCAAGCACTTGATCACTGTCTTTGGTATCAGGTATCTTGGGCATGGAGGATCCCTCTGAAACTCATTTGCTTTGGATCGTTGGTGATCCATGATCGCATCCTCACATGGAATAATCTTATCAAAAGGGGCTTCTATGGTTCAGGAATTTTCTCTCTTTGTAAACTGGGGGAGGAAGATGTGGACCATCTCCTACTCAACTATCATTTTTCCATTGCAGCTTGGGACGAAGCTATGGATGAATTGGGCATAACTCTTTCATTGCCCTCTTTCTCGCTCATACTTTCCTCTCCACCTGGTTCTGATTTAGATCTCCATTCTGATCTCTTCCCGTATACATCATTTGGTCCATTTGGAAAGGCCATAATGCCTTAATCTTTGATAACAAATTTGCTTTTCTAAGGGATGTGGTCACCAATGTTATAACCCACTTCTCGGAATTCAGGATAACAATCAAGAAGAAGTCCATTCGTAGGAGCATCCTCTAAGTCATCGAATAGGATTACCCAGTGAGATATTTCAATGGGGCAGGCCGGGACAAACATTGTGGATATGGGGCTGTAGTCACCTTGGCTTCAGGCAAATACTTACACTTTTGGTGGAATATGGGACAAGGGACGAACAACAGGGCTGAAGTCATTGCCCTCTGGGGCATCCTCACAGGTGTTATTTGGCTCGGACTAGAAAACATATCGATATATGGTGATGCAAAGGGGGTTATCGAGTGGGCAAAGGACTTCACTCTTTTCCACCCTCCCAATCTATCCAACTAGATGAGGAAAATCCGGCTACTAGTTCGCTCCTTTCCAACATAGAATTTGGACACATCTACTCGGAACAAAATCAAATTGCTGACCTCCTTTCAAAAAGAGGAATATCACAAGAACCTGGTAAAATCCAATTCGCTACCTTTGAACAAGGATCATTGGTAAAAATCCAATTCGCTACCTTTGAACAAGGATCATTGGTAAATGTTGGCTTTTTCAAATCACTTGTAAGCCTTTTACAAACACTAGTAAATGATAATTTTATTTAAATCACTCAAAATATGGACCATTTTGTCTTTTTGGATAAATCTTCAATATGAATTTTTGTAATTAATCATAGTAAGTTGTCATGCTACCCAAATAGCAGAATATAATTTTTGTAAGTATAATAAGACTATCCTTGTTAAAAAGCCAAAAAATGAACACAGTGATAACATATATGTAATAGACTAGAAAAATGTGAGTCTCGATAGAAACAAACATTTTTATAACTGAAATATGTACTCTCTTTTTATTTATATTGATAGAAACAAACAATTCTATAACTGAAATATGTACTCTCTTTTTATTTATATTAATGAAAAGATAGCGCTTCTTTTGAAAAAAAAAAGCTTTATACCAACCAAAGTTCTAACAAGCCGCAAGAAACACGAATATTTTGACAGATTATATTCAGTTACAAAAGTATAGTAGAAACCATAATTACCAAATTCAGGCATAACAAAAGTAAAGCATGTGGCTACACGAATGTCGCTGGTTGAGATATATTATATATATATATATATATATATCAAAACCATTAAATGAATCTAATATAATTAAAAGATAATATACACACATTGCAGAATATTTTGAATAACCTTTATAACATGTGCAAGTTACTCTGAGTCATTGACATAAATAATATATGACAAACAATTAATGAATACTAATTCTACAAAGCGAGCTTTGTAAATGCACATATCGGAGCCCTTAAAAGAAGAAAACTGAAAACAATTTGTAGATTTCTTTACGAGAACTCATGACAAATTATATTAGTATCTATTATAGTACAAATACAAAGCATATGACTACACGAATGTCGCTGGTTGATATATATATATATATATCCGAACCATTAAAAGAATCTAACATAATTACAAGATAATCAAGGGGATTTTGTCCAAACACATCACTCTAGAACAATTTGGCTTTTAACAAGGGCAGTTGATTCATGATGCCATCGAAATCACTCAGGAACTTGCTCATTCGATCAAGACACAAAATATCAATCCTTGCTTACTTAAGGTAGAATTGCACAATTCATTTGACTATGTGGATTGGGATTACATTTGTTAGGGTCCCACCCTAACCCCCTTATTTATGGAATAGTATCGAGTCATAGTTATAATTAAGTAAAGAGTTAATAAATCCCATATTAATGATTGTAAGTGGTTAACCCGCATTTAATGACGGGACCACAGTTAGTTGCAAATGGGCCATGGTGTTAGATAGATTGTATTAATAAGAACCATGATATTTCCCCATGGTATCACATGTATGAATCCTATATAAAAGATAAAGACTCCCTGCGAGGAGCATCGTGTCTTACTTTTTAATTGAGCTCTGCTCTATTGGAGGTTGCCCCCTCGAAGAGGCAAGTGAACATTGCTTTCTGAATAATAAAATACTTGTTGTTATTTCTCATTGTTCTATGTTCTCGGTATATTTCTTCGCATATTTGGTATTTTGGTATCGTCTTGCAGGTTAAGAACATAAATTATTTGTTAAGATGTCCAAGTGTTCTTTTGGCATGGAAGAAGTTGAGTATTTGGGCCACATTGTGGGGCGTGGAGGTGTCAGGGTGGACCCCAAAAAGATCCAGGCAATGCAAGATTGGCCTCAACCTAAGACCTTGAAGAGCCTGAGAGGATTTTTGGGTCTCACGGGCTACTATCTCAAATTTGTCTGCAACTATGGTTGCATTGCAAGGCCCCTCACTCAACTGCTCAAGAAAAATTCATTCCTCTGGAATGATGAAGAACAACAAGCCTTTACAGCTCTCAAAAATGCCATGTGTTCCACTCCAGTCTTAGCACTACCCGACTTCACCAAATCTTTTGTCTTTGAATGTAATGCTTCAGATACGGGTATTGGGCCGGTCTTAATGCAGGAAGGTCGACCCTTGGCCTTCACAAGCCAACAATTAAGTGGGAAGAATCTGGGACAATCTACCTATGAGAAAGAGATGATGGCCATCTTACATGCAGTAGATACATGGCGACCTTACTTATTGGGGCGACGCTTCCAAATCCGCACAGATCACCAAAGTCTTAAATTTTTTTTGGAGCAACGCCTATCCTCACCACAACAAAATAAATGGCTCACCAAAATGTTGGGATATGATTATGAGATAATTTACAAGAAATGGCATGAAAATATTGTAGTAGATGCATTATCTCGCCAATTTGAGGAGGAAAGTACCCTACTCGCAATTTCCCTTCCCATTCCAGAATGGATTGAAGAGGCTCACAGAGAATGTGTTATGCTTCTTTACCTGCAAAGCAATACCGAACCAAGAATATGCGCGGAAAAATACCGAGAACACAGAATATGTTAAGAAAATATACCCAGAACATAGAATAGCA
>APFE031464731.1:0-43143 GCA_000404065.3 Pinus taeda | reverse complement strand
TGTCAATGTACCATAGATTTTCCTGTCCCTCTGCATAAAATGCTATCCCACATCTTTCTGTTTGTGGTTCCTTTATTCTCCATGTTTTGGTGCTTGAGGCTTGTTCCCTTTTCTGTTGAAACCTGCTCCTGCATTCTGAGTCTTCATGACCAAAGTTATTGCAAATAGAGCATTCAACTTCATTTTCAAGAACCGAAAAGTTTTGATAGGTCCTTTTTGTAATCCCAGTCATACTTCTTTGTTTTTGAGCTTCCCTTGTCATGATTGTTTTATATACAACACATTGAGCTTCTTTGTGACCAAAGTTATGGCAAGAAAAACATTGTCCATTGAAGAACCTTCTGCGGTTATTGAATCTACCAGCCAATCGATTGTAATTTCTTTTGTCATCTATTCTTGAATCAAATTGAGAAGATTTTACCAAAGGCTGGTTGTAGCTTTTGTTCACCCTTAAGATGGATTGCCCCTGATAGTTTCTGTTTGCAATTCGTCCCTGTTTTACCTGATGGTCTTCATTGTGCTTTTGCTCATTTCTTCTTGCTGCATCAAGATAACGTTTTGAGGTGGATGCTTGAGAAGTTTCTCCATTATAGCCCAGACCTGTCTTGTTTAGAGGAGACCGCTGTACATTGATAATCTCATCCAAAGTTTCAGATCCTTTGACAAACTTAAGATTAATAGCTTTTGTTTTCTCAATCTCTTTTCTAAGACTAACAATTTCACCTTCTAATTTTTCAAGATGTCTTTCCTTTCATCAATTTGAAATTGTAGAGTATCAATGATCATATTCTTCTCTTCTATACATCTCTTAAGTTTAGTAATTTCTTCATGAAAGTAATCCACATCTATAGCATCCATATAATCATCATCTTCAAATGCATTTAACAATTTATATTCATTACCTCGTTCATCTTCATCACTGTTTGATAGACCATCACTATCTTCATGAGTGTAGTAGCTTTTCTTACTTGCACTCTGTTTCTTGTTCCATCTAGCAGGTTCATTTCCTTTATCCTTATAAGGACATTTTGCAGCATAATGACCTACTCTTCCACAAGCAAAGAATTTAAAAGGCAACTTACCTCTGAACCTTCCAGAACCCCTTTGAAGATTTCTGACAAAGTTTGATTCCTCTTCCTCTTCTTCTGGGACATGGCTTGCTTCATAATAATCTCCTTTGCCGATGCCTTGAAAGCAGCTTCTCTTCTATCTGATGGACCTCCCTTTCTCATTTCATAAGCAGTTAGAATTCCATGTAGCTGAGACATAGTAAGAATTCGTAGATTTTCTTTTTCTTCCATTGCAGATACTTTAGATTCAAACTTGGGGGACAATGATCTTAGAACCTTTTCAACCACAATAGCCTCTTTTATTTCTTCACCCAAATTTTTCATACAATTAACAACTTCATCTACCCGAAGAAAATTGTTAGCCACACTTTCATCATTATACATCTTGAGAGTCTCATACTGAATCCTGAGAGTTTGAAGTTTGGCACGCTTTACCTGTTCATCTCCTTCATAGCTTGTGACAATTTTGTCCCATATCTCTTTTGCGGATTATAGTGCATTACCTTCATGAATTGCGATTGGGATATACATCCTAATAGGGTACTGACTGCTTTTGCATTTGTTTCATACCTCTTTTTCTCGTCTGCATCTGTAGGAGTAGTTGAAGGAAAAGCATAGCATGTCTCTACAATGTTCCAAACTTCTGTACCAAGAGATTGAAGATAGGCAGTAACTCTTACCTTCCAATAATTGAAGTTTGTCCCATCAAAAACCAGTGGCCTGATAGATGCTTCCCTCTCGTAGTTGCTCATGATGAAAGATCTTCCTTCAAGTGATCAAGCTTCTTTAGAAGGACCTGCTCTGATGCCAATTGTTGCAAATAATACTGAGAGGGGGGGTGAATCAGTATTATCTAGTCCTTTTAACAATTCTTCCTTATTTATACTTTGAATTATTTTTGCATATCAGTACCATAAAACAATGAGCATGAACAAGAAAAAAACAGACAGTCACATCAAAGAACACCAGATATAAGGTGGAAACCCAATGTGGGTGAAAACCACCTGCTGCAATATGTCTCTATCTTCTTTCAAATTAGAAACTCCTTTTACAATGGTCTTGTACTGGTGCAGTCCTTTACCAGTACGTAGGCTGCAACCTGCAGAGAGCTACAACTCTCTCTCATTTTCCAGTCTCACCTGGAAGGGAGCTACAACCCCCTACTTCTTTACAAGGACCACTTTTCATAAATTTTCAAACTGGATCCATATACATCAAATGATCATCAAGTACATATAAATTATAGTCAGCTGCAGTAATCAGATCAAAATAACAGAACTGAACCCAGAACACCTTATCAACAGAAAAATTCAGTCAACAGAAGATCTTAAGTCAGATACGCAGTTTTCCTTTTACTGGCCTGCGTCGCTACGCACTTCACCCTCTGCTACTCTGTGTATACCCGCAGAACTCCTTCTTCTCTACTGCGTGACCACGCACTGCTTCTTCTACTGAGCTGCGTACAGTACGCACCCAAATACATTATCACGCCGCTTACTTCACTGAAGGCACGCACCCAAAGATACTATCGCGTCGCGTACTGTTTCTGTTCGTATGCACCTGAACCACCGTCGCTCTGCGTACCCACGCACTGCTCCTTCGTTGCCTTAGCATACCCACGCACTGCGCCTTTGTCGCCCCTGCATACCCACGCACTTATCCTTCTTCTGCTCTGCATACCTACGCAGAGGCACCGTTAAACACCTGCGTACATCAGATTAGGGCTGAAATTCACAGATCACCACTGTGCTACAGTTAGACAGATGCCCAGATCTGATCAAGCGCTCAGGAGATCACCCTTTACAGATTTGCCTTCCACTTCACTTTCATATAGATCAAGCCTTTTGAAACAGTAACCCAAATATTTCAGATCTTAAGATATTCAACCCAAAAGCATACTAAGCCAAATGATATCCTTTGCTTTATATAGGCAAGCTCTTCCTCAAATCAAGGATCATGGGGCTCAATAATAATAATAAAATAAAACAATGCCACGGGCCAAAACCATGATAACACAATACCGTCGGCTAAATACCAAGGGTTAAACATAAGGAACCCCACGTGTGTGTGCTTTACTGCCTTGAAGTGTGTGCACTGGGGGTACGCACCTCATGAATGGGTAACCTGCGTGTCTAGACGCGGTCCCTACACAACGTACCTACGGGTACGCATCTTCTGAACTGTTCTCCTGTGTACTTCTTAATTTTCATCATATTGAGAACCCTTGCCATGGGTGTTGTCATCAAGTACAACATCTGTAACCATACCAGAAACATCCCCCCAAGGCAACTTTTGGCGCTTAAAGCCCAAGTTTTGACTAATTCCATTATAAATACTCCGCGATTTGTGGGTGTAGACCATGAAGATGGTAAATGAGTCAGAGGGTTTTCCGCCCTCATTTTTGTAATGTAATGTCAATTTGAGAGATCTACACATGGTCCGCGAACCATGGGATTGTATAAATAGAGCGAGGCTCTAAGTGTAAAAGAGAGACAAAGAAAATATAAGAAGGAAATGAATCGATGAAGCAGTGAGTCTAAATGTAGAGTCGTGTCTTTGGGTCATAGAGTAGGAGAAGGCTCTATCATTGAGTGCACAGAGGCCTAGTATTCCGCAACTAAGTACGCAAACCTCTATAACTGAGTGTGCAGGGCAAGTTGAGTTTGTAACCATTGGAAGTATTAATAAAGAGAAGTTTTACCATATTTATGTGTGTCTTTTCTTGTTTTATGCATTGAAGTGTATTGGGAATGAATTGCAAGTTTACTATTTATTTACTACGCAAACTTATATGAATGTGCTTAATAAGTGAATCTAATAGAAGATATATGTTTACGTAAAGATAACTAACTGTTATAATAAGATAAGTAAGATCCATGGTGTCACTTGGGGAAATAGCGCAGATCGTTGCTCTAGCAGCACAAAAACCCCACAACTCTTGTTAGGGTTGTGCAAAGATAAATATAACAAGGTTGTGAAGGCCTCACAAGCCAGGGAAGTGTGCAGAGTAACCTACACATAGGTATTCATAGTTGGATTAAATCAACCCCTCAGAGATCTCAAGGGTGCAGAAACTTCGTTCCAACATCCCCCCCATACTGCTTCGGGTGAGACCTTAGTCCGCGCTCCACAGACTATTATTGAAAGGGCCAATAGTACATGCATTTGTTTGGCTAATTAAATCTGAACCTAGATTAGGCCCCAACAAGCCAACAAAAATACACAGATCCATTCCAAATTCTTCTTTATTAATCCAAAGCTTCACTGATATAATCTTTATGACCCTGTGCATGCAGCTGCAGTTGCCTACACACACAACTACATACTTACAAAGTTCTTCACACACACAACTACAAGATCATTCCCCTTCACCCGAATATAGAAAGATCTCACAATTACAGACTCAAAAACATATCATAACATGAATTACTCTCCTTGAATCACTAAGACAACCCTTTATATTGTTGGAAATAAAACTGAGAGGGGAATTGAACCAATATTTACAAATCAATAACTTTTTCATTTCCATTATGCTACTTTAGTGAAGGGAACTCGCGTGTGCATGTAACTGTTCTTAAGGCAACCATCGTATATCCAGTGAACTTATGATTAATTTAATTCATCATATGTTGATCTTTAATCAATGCATCAGTACTTTATTAAACATTAAACAGTAACCATGTGTAGTAATAACATAATAAACCATCACACATAAGCAACACACATGAACACCAAGATTTAAGGTGGAAACCCAATGTCGGTGAAAACCACCTACTACTATCGTCTATATCTTCTTTTAATAATAATAAAATTTATTTACAATCTTGCACTGGTGTAGACTCATACCAGTACACAAGCACCCACCTGCAAAAGGATACAACCTTCTCTCATTCTCCAACTTCTTCTGGAAGGGAGCTACAACCCCCTAGTTCTTGTACTAGCCGATATATTTACTAGTACATAGGCTCTGACCTACAAAAGAATACAACCTTCACTTGCTCTCCAATTGTTACTAGAAGGTAGCTCCAACCCCCTCATCAAATCACTAGCCACTACTGGCAGGAAGCTTCAACTTCCTCACTAAAGGCTCCAACCCTCTGTATCCTCTAGAGACAACGTTTCATAAATTTTCAGACTAGATGCTCCTGGTGCACAAGAATACACATGAATGCCTCATTTCATCAAATTTTCATGATGGACCCATTAGTAACATTGAAGGTCAAAATCAATCACCACTGTAATACAACCATCAAATACATCTACATCAACCAATCACTGAAACCCAATCAATCTATGATATAACCCAATCATCAATCTCTAATATAACTTAAACAATGAACCACTAAAACCTCTGAACCTCTGACACAACTGAATCAAACAATCACTGAACCTCTGACACAAATGAATCAACCATTCATTCAAACTTAATCAAATTCAACCAATCAATTGGAACAGACAGGTCATTGTAACTAGTACATAGATCTAAACCCAAAACACTGCATCAACTACCAGAACTAACTGTAACCTCAAGAGGCATGTGTCAGAATGTATACACTCCTTTAATGAAGAAAATTTGCATGTATACACTACTTTCTTTTGCCCTACCTACATATACCTCTAAAGATATTGAATCATAAAACCTTTGAACCACAAACTATACCAATCAGTGACATTCTAAAGATCTATTGCCATATTAGAGAGTTCTAAATAGATAGAAACAAGGATCACCCTTATTTATCAATCAATCAATCAAGCAGACTCACTTTCCTTATACATTTAGTTCTATTTTCATATCTAATAAGACATCATTGACAAACAACAGTAAAATAACTCTGATCTAATAGGTCATTCATCCTTGAATATCAAGCTTTTCTTTTG
Organism: Pinus taeda; assembly: GCA_000404065.3. Lineage (NCBI taxonomy): Eukaryota > Viridiplantae > Streptophyta > Pinopsida > Pinales > Pinaceae > Pinus > Pinus taeda. The sequence goes on along the minus strand of APFE031464731.1, from coordinate 37,195 downwards.
CATACGCTACTTGGAAGAGCTAAACTAGTGTGTATATGAACATTCACCAAACCAAACCAGTGTATAGATTTGCAAATACTTATAACTTTGTTGCAATTCCAGACTTCAGGCATACCCAAATCATCATATATAAAGGATAAAACGTGCATTAACAATCAGATCTAGCCTACCCATTACATAATGATAAGTCATTATAATCTTGATCCATCATTAGATCTCATCCATCATCAAACACTCAGGTGCATACTTAGTTCAGATCAAGCAAAGAATCAGAAACCCATAACATGCATAATTTCTTTTGGTCTAACACTTCATGAAATATTCATTACATCTACTCTTATCCCTTTGATCTTCTCCTCCTTATATAGTTTTAGGCCTTTCTTAATACCTTGGACCAAAACTAATTAGGACCAATACCTCAGACCAAATACCTTGGACCAATACCTCAGACCAAATACCTCAGACTAAATACCTTGGACCAAAACCTCATACCAATACCTCGGACCAAAACCTTGATTTTGCATCCCATATGCTCTTTTCCTTCTGTGAAAGTGCATGCATACGTATACACTTCTTTTGTTCCATGAGCCTGTGTGTATATGCTATTTGGACAAGGTGAACCATCGTATACTTCTTAAACCATTCTCTTTCTTCAATTTCTTGATTCTGATCTATAGTCCTTTGTTCCTTTATCCTATTCTTTTGTACCATTACTTTGTTCCCTCTGAATAGAATTGTTATAATATGATTTTCCATATTACTTATGAAATGATTCCTTTGAACTGCCCTGCATTTTGTCACATCTATAAACACAACTTCCATGCAATATGTCACATCTGATATCTCTCTTGTAGATTCATCTAGTTATGTAGATTCATCTAGTTACCATATACAAGTGTGTTGTTCTGCTACAAGTGGGTTTCGATCAAGTACAACACATGCATCATAATGCCAACAATCTACCCCTTTGGACTCGATGGCAACCATGTTGGTGTTGATTACTGCAAGATGTAGAAACTGTTAGAGATAACACCAAAATACTCTCCCCCTTTGACATCAAGGGCAGAGGGTGGACCAAGATACTCTCCCCATTTGATATCAAGGGAAAAGGGCTGACCAAAATGAAGACTATCATATTTGAACAATTGAATATAAACATTGGTCATGCTACCCCTAGGTACATGCTGAATTCTATGATTAAACTCCTCCTTTGTACATGTTGTGATGCACTAGACCATCCATTTTCCCCCTAGGCACATGCAGAGTCTGCAAAAATATTTTCCAAAAGAATAAGATGACTCTATAACTCAACTATGTGAGTTTGACCTTCCTATCACCAATGACTCATACATACATCAATCTCCAAACCAAGTGGGGATATACCAAATTTGACTTATCTACCCAACCAAGTGGGGATATACCAATTGTTTATACATGACTGAAATATAGTAATTATTACATCATCCTTCCCATGCATAATGGGGGTACAAATTACATCATATGACCAAAAAGGACTCATTAAAAGACTATGAAAAATAGAGACATATTATTACATCATGGGCCTTTATATGACCTTTATATCGAATGATATACATGACATTTATAACAAAGACCAAAGATCTAAAAAAGACCATGATAGCCATCATCAACTATCATACACCATATGTGATCTGCACCATAAGCATATGTCAACAACATCCAGACCAGAAATCTATATATGTCCATCACCAGTTCCCAAGATATGACAATGCAAATATCATCAACCTGTGACAAATTATGTCGCATATAGATATCAACTCATCCTCTTGATCTCATCAAGATCAACTTGCTCTATTTCCTTAGTAGAAAGAGCCTTATCATAACCTTCCATGAATCAACTAAGCATATGTCATATCCCCAAGCAGTAACACAAAATCATATCATATGTATGTGAAAACACATAGTCATCATCTATGATCATAGCTTCATCATCATGAACTGCATGATCTTTCCACAAGAACCCTCAATATATCATCCATGTATCATCACTAGGAAACATCCCACATATGATAAGCATCAACCATGATAATCAACATATGTGAGTATCAAACCTATCATCATAAAGTAAGAAGTCATCATCATTATGTGACTGAGTAAGACATGTCTCCAAATAGATATGTCTTCATGGAACCTGTAACAACACCATTCTCTTGGCCAACCAACAATATTTATCATTATGAAACTTAAGCAATCATCCATGTATCCAACTTAATGTGTATCCATCAAAGAGATAGAAATATGTATCTAGCAAACCATGAGCTCATAGTAATTTGTCAAGCTTTCTTGATACCAACAACAATGCTCAACCATGTGAGATCCAAGAACTATAGGAATTCTACATCATAACTGCACCATATGAATTTTATGCATGTTTGAAGGCATGATGACAACAACATAAAAGAAATGGGTGAGCCAACATCAAATAATGAAGTTGTGTACTCAAGCTTTATACTTCTCCTTGTCCTTATGAAGATGACCATGTATATGTATAGTATGCATCATCAAAATGTCATCCACTATCGTCCATAAATCTTATCTGAATAACAACTATGTATCCCCAAGAAATACAAGTATCATCTGAGACTTTATCATAGACAACTTATAACTGCAACATATCATGATGTATCATTTAAACACTTCAAAAACATAAGTACTAAAGACTTTTGAACATAATACCAACAATGCATTATTAGAAGCATAACATATTCTCCCCTTGAACCTATGCCAACTATTTACTGTCAGATCTGATCATTGCATATATCAGTAAGGATCATCAAGGCATCATCATCAAATAGTTATATATAAAATCATCAACAACTTATGAGGGTCAAAATCACTTCTACATATCATCAACCGACTATAATCATCATCAATCATAATCGAAAATATAATTGATAATTGACTGAACCATATCAGATCACTTTTCCTGAGTTTGTCCCATAGCTTCTTCATCAAACCAACATATACGTGACTATGCAGCTTCGAACTCACGTATATACATGACTTGTCTTCATGATAACTGTGTATGAGAATTAGAACACTGAAATTTCATACTCTCAGTTTCTCCTAAGTCTATTCTATCTGTATACTGAGCTATGCTACATATTTCTAGTTATACTTCCTTCTTCTTCCATAACTTGAAGTGTGATGATGTTTGCTCCTTTTGGTATGTTGGCCGATTTTTGCTCCTAGATTCTTTTGCTATATGCCCAAACTTTTTACAAGCATAACATCTTATATGTTTCATATTCCCTCTATAGTAGTTAATGGCTTTGTGACCAAACATATTGCAAGAAAAAAACAATATCCCTTAAAGTACCTAGAAGTTGATGCTCTTTCTATGTGACTGTTATTAGCTTGAACCATTCTACTTCTACATCTGGCTGCAACATGTCCAAAATTATGACATATAAAACATTCAACATTATTCATCAGAAGAAAGAATCGATTAACACTTCCATAGTTAGGAGTAAATTATTTTCTTTGAATACTTTCTTTCCTTGGTTATTGATGTGGGTGACCTCTTATCTCATTGTTGAGAATTTCATATTTTGCATTAGAGTTCCCTACCTCATCTTGTGAGCTAGATTCACCTTCAACAATTTTATGAAAACCAAGACCATATTTGATGATAGGATACCTTTGACTACTATGAATATTATCCAAAATATTAGTATTATCTTCAAATCATAAAAGTTTATCCTTTTCTTCTAATTTACGTTTTAGGATATTTATCTCAACCTGATATTGCTCTTCCTTTTCAAGATATTACTTCTTCATGATTTCTTCAGTTTTTCTTCCTTCTTCCACTTGTTGCCTTAATTCGAGAACTTCATTTTCTTGTTATTCAAATGCTTGGAGTAGTTCTTCATTCTGCTTATTTGAATTTTTGAGATCTTATTTAAGAGAAATGACTACTGCTTCAAGACCTTCACAATAGTTGGTTCTTTCTATAAGTTCCTTGGTTGTTGTATCCTTTTCGTTCACTTCATTTCTCAATGATGTCACTTCATCCTGTAGCCTTTGACATTGATATTCATTTTCCTTGTACTGCTTCCTTATCTTGTTTCCCTCCTCCAACTGAGATTTTAATTTGGTAAGTTCTTCTTGGTAGGAACATTCTGTTTTATCAGTTAGATATTTTTGATCTTTAATTGTGTTTGTGAGCTTTTTAAATTCCGCCTCTATTTGATTTCTTTCTCTCTCATGCATAAGAGAAAATTTATTTGTCTCGCTATCACTTTCATTATCTTCAAATGAACAGAGAAATGTATCACCAGAGGACAACAAATTCATACCTGATAGTTCTTTTTCTTGTTCATCTTCACTCTAAGGTGATTTTGAATCTAAAGGGTTGCTTCCACATAAAGGTCAATTGTCTCTCCCACTATCACAATTCCTTTGAGATGTCTTCTTCTTTTGAGGTGCTTTCTTCTTTATCTTCTTTCTCGTTGTTTCTATGGATCTCCTTCTAGTGATCAAGCTTCTACCAAAGGACCTGCTTTGATACCAATTGTTGGAAATAATACTGAGACAGGGGGTGAATTAGTATTTACAAATCAATAACTTTTTCATTTCCATAATCAGATTTATATACGCTACTTGAGTGAAGGGAACCCGCGTGTGCATGTAAATGTTCTTAAGGTAACCAACGTATATCTAGTGAACTTATGATTCAGTTAATTCATCATATGTTGATCTTTAATCAACACATCAGTACTTTATTAAACATTAAACAGTAACCATGTGTAGTAATAACAGACTAAACCATCACACATAAGCAACACACATGAACACCAAGAATTAAGGTGGAAACCCAATGTGGGTGAAAACCACCTACTGGTGTCATCTCTATCTTCTTTTAATAATAAGAAAATATGTTTACAATCTTGTACTAGTGCAAAATCATACTAGTACATAGGCACCCACCTACAGAAGGCTACAACCTTCTCTTGTTCTCCAATTTCTTCTGGAAGGGAGCTACAACCCCCTAGTTCTTGTACTAGCCAATATATTTATTAGTATGTAGGCTCCGACCTACAGAAGGTTGCAACCTTCACTCCTTCTCTAGCTATTACTGGAAGAGAGCTCCAACTGCCTGATCAAATCACTAGCCGCTACTTGCAGGAAGCTTAGACTTCCTCACTAAAGGCTCCAACCCTCAGTATCCTCCAATGATCTAGGTGGATGTTGGCAGCCACCAACCTATCCCATTTGGACCCCCACAATTGTCTCTTTCAATTTTTCAATTTCTGTAATTGTAGCACAATTTACTATTTTTAGCAGTTTTTTGGGTCCTGAACTTTCGGAGCCATTTTGAGGCCCTAAATGACATTATTTTTGGAAATTTGGGAGCAACATGGGTCCATGGGCTAATGTTGCTCTTATCAAATTTGTAGTGCTCGGATAGATATTTCTAACGAGCTATTTTACGCGTCAAACGAAGATCGGGTGCCAAAGTTACGACCCCAGGAAATTGATGTACAAACTTACCCAAAATGGGGCCCACAATTTGGCATTTCATCTTCTAGGATTAGGTTTTGGGATGTGAATGGTTTTCCATTGTTTCTCAAAAATAAATAGGCCTTCAAGCCTCATTGAAACAAAGTTGAGAGGCATGTAGCCGCCACATCTCTTCTCAGAGATAAGCTACCATTGCCCTAGCTGGTTTATTTCCATTTCTGTTTGTAAGCATATTTCATTATTTTTCATTAATGAAATAAAGTATTATTTCCACTGCATATCTTCCTTTATGGCTATCTTTGTATTTTATTACATTCCTGTTTAAATCCGGATCATCCAAGGACCACATTTCATAAATTTTCAAACTGCATGCTCCTGGTGCACAACAATACACATGAAGGCCTCATTTCATCAAATTTTCATACTAGACACATTAGTAACATTGAGTCTCAAAATCAATCACCACTGTAATACAACCATCAAAGACATTTGCATCAACCAAACGTTGAAACCCAATCAATCTCTGATATAACCCAATCATCAATCTCTGATATAACTAAAACAATCAATCACTGAAACCTCTGAACCTCTAACACAACTAAATCAAACAACCAGTGAACCTTTGACACAACTAAATCAACCATTCATTCAAACTTAATCAAATTCAACCAATCTACTGGAATAGATAGATCATTGTAACTAGTACACAGATTTGAACCTAGAAAACTGCATCAACAACTAGAACTAACTGTGACCTCAAAAGGCATGTGTCAGAATTTATATGCTCCTTTAATGAAGCAAACTTGCATGTATATGCTACTTCCTTTTTCCCAACCTGTGTATACTTCTAAATATATTGAATCATAAAACCTTTGAACCAAAAACTGTACCAATCACTGACATTTTGAAGATCTACTATCATATTACAGAGTTCTAAACAGAAAGAAACAAGGATCACCCTTCTTTTTCAATCAATCAATCAATCAGACTCGCTTTCCTTATACATTCAATTCTACTTTGAGATCTAAGAAGACATCATTTACAAACAATAATAAAACAACATCACTGATTTGATAGATCTTGTCATCCCTGAATATCAAGCTTTTATTTTTCATACGCTACTTGGAAGAGTTGAACCAACGTGTATACGCACCTTCACCAAAGCGAACTAGCGTATAGATATGCAAATGCTTACTTATAACTTTGTTGCAATTCTAGACTTTAGACATACCCAGATCATCATATATAAAGGATAAAACATGTGTTAGCAATCAGATCTAGCCTATCCATTACATAATGATAAGTCATTATGATCCTGATCTATCATTAGATCTCATCCATCATCAAACACTCAGGTGCATACTTAGTTCAGATCAAGAAAAGCATCAAAAACCCATAACATGCACATTTTCTTTTGATCTAACACTTCATGAGATATTCATTACATCTACTCTTATCCCTTTGATCTTCTCCTCCTTATATAGTTTTAGGCCTTTCTCAATACCTTGGACCGAAACCACTTAGGACCAATACCTCGGACCAAATACCTTGGACCAATACCTCGAACCAAATACCTTGGACCAAATACCTCAGACCAATACCTTGGAACAAAACCTCGGACCAATACCTCCAACCAAATACCTCAGACCAATACCTTGGACCAAATACCTCGGACCAATACCTTAGACCAAAACCTCAGACCAAAACCGCAGACCAATACCTCGATCCAAATACCTCAGACTGAATACCTTGGACCAAAACCTCGGACCAATACCTCAGAACAAAACCTTGATTTTCCATCCCATACATACTTTTCCTTTTGTGAAAGTGCGTGCATATGTATATGCTTCTTCTGTTTGATGAGCCCACTTGTATATGCTACTTGGACAAGGTGAACCAACGTATACTTCTTAAACCATTCTCTTTGTTCAATTTCTTGATTCCGATCTATAGTCCTTTGTTCCTCTATCCTATTCTTTTGTACCATTACTATGTTCCCTCTGAATGGACTTGTTATAATTTGATTTTCCATATTACTTCTGAAATGATTCCTTTGAATTGCCCTGCATTTTGTCACATCTGTAAGCACAACTACCATGCATTCTATCACATTTGTATCTCTCTTGTAGATTCATCTAATTACGTAGGTTCATCTAGTTACCATATACAAGTGAGTTGTTCTACTACAAGTGGGTTTCCATCAAGTACAACACATGAATCATAATGCCAACATATATATCATTTTCCCTTACAATACCATGGTCCGTAAACCATGGTTTGAGCTCAAAACAGTCAAACCTATCCCATCCTTTTACAAAATAAGGGGCTTCGACTCACCCTAAAGTCCCTTTGACTCCTAAGACTCTGCATGAATTGTGTTCTACACCTCAAAATGCAGAGATTTTACATGACTTAGACAAAACTTGGACCTAGGGGACCCCTTCCCAACAACCCCCCAACACAAAGATGTGACTCGTCCTCGAGTCACTCAACCAGTACATCCTGAACCTTTTCTTTGAGGCCATTGTATGCCATCTTCAATGGATGAAGTGCCTTTGTGCACTAATCTGCAACCTCTCAAACTTCCTCTGTGATCTTCTCTATTTTTGGCTTGTTGGGAACGGGTCCCCTAGGGTCAATTTTGGGGTTAAAAGCCCAAGTTTTGTGGATAGAGGCCCAAGTTTTGTATAAAGAATGTAAAGTCTCCAAATTTTGTGGTCGCAGAGTGTGAAGATGTAAAGAGTAAAAAACGGCTTCCACCCTTAGTTTATGTAACTTGTGTCAGCTTTAAGAGATCCACCCATGGTCCACGGACCATGGGATTGTCTAAAAAGGAATTCTTATAAGAGTCTAAGGCAGTTCAATTTAGTTGAGTTTGGTTATCTTTTATGTAATGTGTATGTAAGAGCTAAGGGTGAAGAGTCTTAGCATAGGAAAGAGGTTCTGCAGTTGTGTGCACAGAGGCCTAAGGTAGAAGTCCACAATTGAGTGTGCGGACCCTTGTAGTTGTGTGTGCAGGGAAGTTGGAGTCTATACTGAAGATCTCAAACATCAATAACGAGAATTAATATGCAGATACCTGTGTATGAGCTATTTTACTTCTCTTATGAATGTATGCAGTTATGTTATATTGAATATTTGGTTTATGATTTTATGTTGTATTGATACATGAATCTATGGGTTTTACTTTGTCATATGAATGCAAGTAAGAATATATATTGACACAAATATAATCATAATGCATGTTAAAGTTATCTAATACTTAGGCTAATCTAAGTGAATACAAAAGTAATAGTAATTACAGAGGTGCGTAAGTGCCCGCTACCTATTTAGGGTATGCGAAGGACAATCATAAACCTTCACAAAGGTATCGATGCCAAATAACAGAAGTATATCGATAAGCCCTAAAAGGATTATTGGTCTGCGTGAAGGGAGGGTTAGGGTATAAAACAACATCACAACTATCTTAGGGTGCGAAAACTTGGTTCCTACATCCCCCCATACTGCTTCAAGTGAGACTTCAGTCTGCGCTCTGCGGATTGATGCCGAAAGGGCTAGTAGTGTAGGGATTTTCTTGGCTAAGTAACGTTGAACCTGGGTCAGGGCCCATCAAGCCAAAAAATTGTTTCATTAGCGGGACCAGGATTTGCATAACGAGATGTGTTATGTTGCATCATTGGAATCCAACTAAGAAGGAGATCGAATATTGGTTGGATGGAAAGATCCATGAATTTGTAGCGCAAGAGAATAAGACTCTGTGATTGACAAAAGAATAATGATTGGATAGATATTTGTACACAGAAATACACGAAATCTTCTTCTGTTCCTTCTCGGTTGAATTATACGAATAAATCACGAAATTGGAAGATGACCAAGGAAGGTGGAGGCTTAATGGTCCAATAGTCTAGACCTTGGATTTAGTGTGGAGATTAGAAGCCTCTGAAGATAAGATCACATGTGTTGTCGATCATTAGCTGTATCATATCATAGGAGGGTTCGTGACAGAGTTCGCGGTCGATACCTCAGTTAGTTACAACGAAGTAGAGGACTGCTTCTTCAAGGGGATGCGAGGTAAGTATTGAAAGTCTTTAAATACCTGGATTAAGATGCTCTTATGTGAAAAGTAGGTTATGCACCTTGATGTTTGGGGCTACGCAAAGTGGAAGGACATTTAGGAACAGAGGGAAAATAGGCTATGAATATAACCCGCTAATTGAACCTCTGTGATGACAAGGCAGCAGCACAGGCTTCTCCTTAGAGCATTGTTCAGTTGATAAAACAAGGGTTCTCACGAATACCCCATCCACCCACACCGCCTCCATCTTCACCTCCACTGCATACGCCTTTGCCTACACCACCACCATCTTCACCACCATTCAGTATGGTGAACTTAGGAAAGCTACCTATGTTCAAGGGTTTGGGAAATGAGGATCCAGACTAGTTTTGGTTTGTCACAAAGGCTATATGGGAAGCTCAGGGTATCACAGATGATCAAATTAAGATAGCAATGTTGGTTAGTGCTTTGCAGGATCACACGCTAACATGGTACATTAAATATTGCAATGATAACCTGATGTTTGTGTTGGCAGATATCTAGACCGCGCTGAATAAGGAATTCAGTAGACCTAAGTCTGAAGCACAGTTAATTGTGGGATTCAAAGAGATCATGATGAAGCCTAGCGAGACACCCTGGGATCTGGATCAGATATTGAAGTGTACAATCCATGAAGCTAACATGAATATGACAGATGGGTAGCACCATGAATGGTTTGTGGCTTCACTCCTGCCTCATCTAAGGGTTGCACTATAACAACAAAATATTTGGACCTAGGCAGAAGCCTTGTAAATTGTGATGGGATTGCATGAAACACCAATGCAAGATGCTAATCTGGGGGTTCAGTAGATTCATGCGTAGTTGCAAAATCTTTGCCTAGAAATGTAGAGTCTGAGAAAAGATAGAAAAACTCAACCAGAGGTGCACAAAGAAGTTTGTTGCTTGAAGTGCAAAGGTCAGGGACATGACAAAGATCATTGTCCAGTACTCACAAATTATGTTGTAGTAGGGGGGCCGATGCCTCTAAGGCCAGAAGCTCTAACAGGTCCAAGTACAGGGCCCACTCTATGGTGTGATATCTATTAGGTAGCTAGAAAACATGCAATAGACAATTTCCACTTAGTGCAAAAATTTGTACATATGCCGCAACAACTCTTTTACAACTTCTATCAATCAATGGGTCATGACGAGCACAATTGTCATAGTTATGAGTTAATGATGGATAGAACACTCGCATATAGGGTTCAGGCAGAAACCTGGCCTCTGGACGAAGGCATTGGGGGAGCGTGAGGTGAATATCAGGTGCATGGATGAGGCCGAGGTGGAGGAGGACCTAGTCAAGGTCGAGGACAGGTCATTTGTTACAAATCTAGAGGACCAGGACACTACATGCGAGACTGCCTTAATTCGACGCATCTGGCATGCTGATATTGTATGCATTTTTAACAGGGGATGAAGGATTACCCTATATTATTAGCTATGATATGCAAAAAGTGGGCGCAGCCTCAGCAACCGACTCAGAACCTGCAGATGATGAGGGTTGAACCTCACGAGGAAGATCCTAAGGTAAATATTGTGCCACGGAGTGTAATGATGACTGGCAAAGAAAAGGGGAAGCAGCCTGAAGAAGGTGAGTGGGTCTGCAAAGTGCCAAAAAACGAGACTGGGTTTGATCTAGAATGTGTAAGAGAAACAATTATGGAACTGAAGAAAAGCTTTGTTGAGGCCTCTACCTCAAGAAGTCAGGAGAAGCAAACTAAAGAAATGGACCCCTCCATGATTACTACTTTCTTAGAGACCTATATGAAGCTGTTATGCGATAGCAAGGCTGCGAAGGGACTGAAAGAAATGATCAATAGATGCATTTGGAAGGAAAATGGTACTGACAAACCACTCATAGTCAGGAAGATTGGCAGGCACAAGGCGAGAATGGGGTGTGATATGAGGCTCACAACGTAGATAGGAGAATATGAGATGGATCAAGTTATTCTAGATCTGGGGTCAGACACGAATGTTTTTCCTACAAATACATGGGAGAGGATGGGGAGACCTATGCTACAGTGGTCTCCTATTCAGTTAATAATGGAAAATCAATACAAAATCATCCCCATGGGAATATTGCAGTGAGTAACAGTTGATATTGAGGGCGTGAGCACATTAGTTGATTTTGAGGTAACAGAGATTGTGGATGACAGTAATCCCTACCTCGCGCTCCTTGGGATCAATTAGGCTACTGACATGAATGGGGTAATCAATTTGAAGATGCAGAAGATGATATTTGAGAAGAAGACTCTCCACATAGTAGTGCCCCTAGACCCTGCAGAAGGAACGCACTATACTGAACCGGTCCGTGATTATGAAAGTGATGATGATTTGGACTAGATTTATAAGATAAAGACACGAGATCAAGATTGGGTGAAGCTGACAATAGATGGGTGTATTGCATGGGATCACAAAAGTTCTTGCATATTAGATTCATACAAAGAGTTGGAGCACTGGGAGAATCAACTGCATGAAGTATCTACATTGCACTGTAATATGATGACCAAGTTGTTGCATTGTGTATCGTTAGAGGTAAGAAATTTTCCTTACTATGATGGTTTAACTAATGTTGATAACTTTTTGGATGCATTCAAGAGAGAAGTTCTAGAGAATCATTGCTTCCATGCCTTGGATTTCGTTCTATGCGCAACACCTACAAGATGGTGGGGTACGCACAAGGATAGTTTTGATGGTTGGTGCATGTATAGACAGATGATGAGAGTTCGGTTTGGTCACCCACAAGTGTGGATAACAGAAAAGTATGATGGGAGGAATGAATCACATGACCATTTGGCCAAATGGACTAAAGTGTATGGAGTGGAGCCTCAGCCGAAGTGGGTACGTCTATATTTTCATACCTTGGATGTTATACCGATGAATTGGTAGTTGGAGATAGAGCTCCGCCATGGCACTGAAGAATGGGATGTTTTGTGCCAAGGATTTTTTATGAAGTTCAGATTTGGGGATGGATTTGAATGTATTGATGAAGCATTGTAGAAGGTTAAGGAAATGATCTTCAGGATATTGTAGGATCCTCTAGATTTTATTCAACCTAATTGGACTACCCATCTAAGCCATGCACTGGAGTGCTACAATGTGACAATGGAAGAAGAAGACAAATATCCGAGGAAGATTAATATTCCAAAGGCTAAAGGTCATCATGAAGTTGTAGGATAGCAACTAGAGAATCCAAACATCATCGTACTGCCCAAAACTAGACAAGTGAACATTGGCATAGAAGCAAAGCCGAAGTTTGCAAAGATTGGGAACTACTGGGACAATGCAATAGTAGATAAGGTCGCCGAATTGCTTCGCAAATATCAAAATCTATTCCATACAAAATTTTCAGATCTGAAAGGGATAATATGGGACTTGGGTGTCATGAAGATCACTTTAAAACTTCACACAAAGCCAGTTAAGCAAAGGCCTTACCACCTCAACCCGAAGTACAAAGAAAGGGTTCACTTGGAGTTGGATAAAATGTTAGCTACGGGGATTATTGAGCCCGTAGAAGAATCTGATTGGGTGAGTCCAATAGTGGTTCAGGAAAATAAGCAAAAGGATGAAATAAGGATATGTGTAGACCTCAGGAATTTGAATGATGCCTACGTACATGATCCCTTTCCAAATACGTTCACTGACAAGGTGGTGGATAATGTAGGAGGACAGGAGGCATATTCATTCACGGGTGGATTCTCGAGGTACCATCAGATCAAGATCACACCAGAGGATAGAAGTAAAATGAACTTTGCCATGGGGTAGGGGTGCTTCCAGTATACAGTAATGCCTTTTGGGTTGAAGAACGTGCCAATGATCTTTTCGCATGTGGTCATCGCGGTGTTCAAGGACTTCATTCACAAGTTTTTGGAGGTATACTTCGATGATTGAATGGTGTTTGGGTTAGTAAAGCACCACTTAGCTAGTCTATGCTTGATGTTGGATACATGCCGGAGGTAACAGATCATGCTCAATTTGAAGAAATGCTTGTTCTGTGTCCCTTTCGGGATCTTGCTAGGTCATGCGGTATGAAGACAAGGCTTGATAGTAGACCCTACTAAGATTGTGGTTGTAATCAATTTGGAGTCACCAAGAAGTGTAAAATCGTTGCGTGCAACGTTAGGACATAAAGGGCACTATAGAAAGTTAATCAAAAGTTATGCCTAGATTGCCACATTGATGCAGAAGCTGCTAAAGAAGGATGCCAAATTTTGCTAGAATGAAGAATGTGAGCAAAACTTAGATGTGTTGAAGGAAAAGATGGTCACTGCATTAATCCTAGCCTTCCCAGATTGTAAGAAGGAATTTCACGTGCATGTCAACGCATCATGTATTGCGCTCGGGGTAGTAATGACATAGGCCGGTGAAGGAGAATTGGATCATCCAATAGCATTCACAAGTAGGAAGTTGTCTAAAGCCGAGAAGAATTATTCAATGATAGAGCGTAAAGGTCTGGATATGGTATATGTGCTTCAGAATTTCATGCATTACTTGTTAGGTAAACACTTTAAGATGTATACAGACAATTCTGCATTGAAGTACTTGGTGAACAAGTGTTGGGGGGGAATAAGAAGATGGTTGTTGCTGTTTCATGGATATGATTTTGAATTTATTATGAAACTAGGATGATTGAATGCCAGACTGGATCATCTATCACACATTGAAATAGGAGAGGAGCCTCCAAATTTGGAGGAAGGACTACCTGACACATAGCTCTTTTTGGTGCATGTCACGGATAGTCACTTTGAAGATATTATACACTTCTTGACAATGGGAATGGCTCCAGAAGAATATACTAGCTAGCAAAAGAAGGAATTGGTGGTGCACACGACCGACTTTTTTGTCATTGTAGGGCGCTTGTATAAAATGGGATCAGATGAGATATTGTAATGTAATGTGCTAGAATTTGAACGAAATAACATCCTTGTTGAGGCTCATGGACAAGCTACGAGAGGACATTATGCAAGAAAAGCAACAATGTAGAAGATTTTATGCGCTGGATTGTGGTGGCTGACCCTGCATAAGGATTCAAAAGCATATTGTAGAACATGTAATGCATGCAAAATGATTGGTAGGCCATTGTGGAGGGCTGAGATACCTCTGAATTTGTAGATATCTTTACAACCATTCAAGAAATGGGCAATTGACTTTATGGGACCAATTCATCCTCCAGGAAATAAGACTGGTGCAATGTACATCATCACTGCGACTGAGTATTTAACCATATGGGAAAACTTGTAGCCTGTGAAGGACTGTACAAGCACAATAGTAGAAAAATTCATCTTTGAGTATGTGTTGACAAGGTTTGGTTGTCCGAGAATTTTGATGAGTGATCGTGGTACACATTTTCTTAATGAAACGATCAGCGTGTTGATGGAGGAATTTCAGTTTTACCATCAGAAGAGTACGCCATATCACCCATAGGATAATGGGATGATAGAAGCATTTAATAATATATTGGAGAATGTTATGATGAAGGTATGCAATGCACAAAGGAATGACTGATAGGTGCATGTACCCATGGTGGTATGGGCTTACAGAACAACTTGTAAGAAGTTGACTGGACAAACACATTTTAGGCTGGTTTATAGCATTGAAGCTGTGGTGCCAATGGAATACATTGTACCAAGTCTGCGCATAGCGGCATTCATAGGAATGGTGGATCACAGAGCCCTGGAGGAGAAGCTCACGTAGCTAGTAGAGCTGGAAGAAGATAGCTTTTTAGTTGGATTCCATCAGCGAGTTCAAAAGGCGTGCAAAAAGGCATGACACGATCGTCACATCAAACTGTGCACCTTCAAGGTAAAAAATTTAGTTTTATTATATGAAAACAAGTTTGATAAATTTCCAAGAAAATTTAAGATGCATTCGCTAGGGCTGTATGTCATCAAAGAGATTACCAATGGTGGAGCAATTCAACTAGTGAAGTTGAATGAAGAGCTATTTCTAGGGAAGGTAAATGGCAGCCGATTGAAGCCATACATCGAGGATCTAGCCAGATGACTATATGGTGGAAGCACAGTCTTAGTGCTCTAGGAAACTGAAAGGAGGTGCGATACTATAAACTACACTGCCAAGTTATAGAGCTGCATGAGGGGAGTTGCGCTATTGAAGGAGCGACAATGCAGGGCAACCCAAATGTGACCAATATGGTCATTTTTCATGATTTGATAGTGGGAAAATGGCTAAATGGAGTGGAGGGGAGATATTTAAGTTGGAACTTAAGAGAAAAATATTTGAAAATCTGCTGCCAACCTAGCATTTATGAACATATTTTGTGGGGAATGGTTGGATTCAAATTCAAAATTGCCTATAAATTACAGATGGTCGCCCAAGGGAAAACACTTGGCGTTTTGAGAATGAGGTGTTGAGCTATCAGGCATGCATGAACCTTGACTATTTCGAGGCTTTTTTGGTGAGTTCAGTGTTTGAGAAGCTGCCAAAGGGAACTCAAGATCTCTTGAATAGCATCATGTCGGCACCCATGGAGACCGTGAGTTTTGGAGAAGCGATGGCAATTGAGGGAGATGCCTCGGAGGTAGTGAGTGTAGAAATACCTATAGAATATAGGCTCTAGTGCCTCCTTCCTTCTCCTATTGTGTCATATTTTTAAATCTTTCAATCCTATCCCAATTTGTTCTTAAGGGGGGATGTTAGGATATTCCGACACATAGGAAATAGTTAAGCATAACTTGGTCTAGTGTAGAGTTAGGTAAAGTGTGTTTCTTTACTATGTATTTTTGTAACTTATAATCCGATGATTCATTCTCTCTTTGGTATTACCATGTAGGAATTTACAGGGTAAGCTCCTCATACAGAACACCAAAGGACACAACCCTCAAATAGCTCTGATACCATGTAGGAATTTACAGGGTAAGTTCCTCAGACAGAACACCAAAGGAAACCGCTCACAAATAGATCACAGATCAATACACCAGTGTTTTTTGATGTGGTTAAAACCCTCAAAGAGGGAAACAGTCCATGGCCTGAGCCAGCCACTTCAGGCAATTTATTAATGAAAGAATGAAATTTTACATAAGCTTCTCTCATGAACAGTTAACCTACAAATGACCCTCCATGCTCTTTAAATAGAGATCATGGACCAATCGAGTGTTAAGCCATGAATCAAGTGTCAGTAATACCGAGGAGAGAATGAATTGTAGGATCACTATATATCGTGATCGTCGGATTGTAAGTTACAAAAGTACATAGTAAAGAAACACACTTTACCTAACTCTACACTAGACCAACTTATACTTAACTATTTCCTATGTGTCAGAATATCCTAACATAGAAGTACCCAAATCACCGAGGTTTCCTAGGCTATTATGCTCTTGACCTGTGAGCAGATACCAGAATACCAAATATGCTAAGAAATATACCCAGAACATAGAACAATAAGAAATAACAACATGTATTTTATTATTTAGAAAGGAAAGCCATGTTCACTTGCTTCTTCGAGGGGGCAACCTCTAATAGAGTTGGGCTCAATTACAAAATAAGACACGATGCTCCTCAAAGGGAGTATCTATCCTTTATATAGGATTCATACATGCAATACCATGGGTCAGTACCATGGTTCTTATTAATACTATCTATCTAATACCATGGCCCATTTGCAACTAACTGTGGTCCCTTCTTTAAATGTGGATCAACCACTTACAATTATTAATATGGGATTTATTAACTCTTTAACTAACTATAACTATGACTCGACCCTATTACATAAATAAGGGGATTAGGGTTGAACCCTAACATGCCCTTCCCCATAAAAATAGCCTTGTCCTCAAGGATGAAGCTGCATAAACTATTGAAGAACAATGGTTGGTTCTCAGGTCACATCTTCTAGAGAGGTGTCTCTCCACTTCACAAGGACTTCCTTAATCGTGCGGCCGCACAGGTGTCATTCTCACGTGTCAAGAACCTGTTTAGGTTGGAGCCAAATTGAACCTTCTTGATCCAATTCTGGTAGACTTTTTTGAATTATGCAATGGTTCCTAACCACTTTCTTGAGGCATGAGACATGGAAGACAGGATGGATTTTTGTAGTGGGTGGAAATGCTAGCTTGTAGGCTACTTCTCCTATGCACTGAAATATTTGATACGGTCCATAGAATTTTGGAGATAATTTTTCACAACCCTTGTCTTTGATTGATGTTTGCTTATATGGTTGCAGCCTCGAGAATACCTAATCCCCTTCTTGAAATTTACGCTCTGAATGATGTTAGTGTGCCTGTTGCTTCATGCGATTTTGAGCTTGATGGAGATTCTCTTTGAGGTGGGCCAACATGGTTGCACAGTTCTGTAGGAGTTGATCCACTACTTGTACCTTCGAGCATCCTTGGATATAAGAAGTAGGTGAAGGAGGGAGTTGACCATAAAATGCTTCATATGGAGTCAAATTGGTGGTGGCATGATAGTTAGTATTATACCACCATTCAGCTAGAGGTAACCATTGTACCCATAGATGTTGCTTTTATGAAGTGAAACACATGTGGTAGGTCTCGAGACATTTGTTGACTACTTCAATTTGACCATTAGTTTGGGGATGATAGGAAGTACTGAGTTGTAGTTGGGTACCTTGTAGCCTGAAGAGTTCTTGCCAAAAGTTACTAGTGAAGATCGGGTCACGATCAGGCACAATGGAAGTGGGCATGCCATGCAATTAGAAGATCTAGTCCATGAAAGATTGAGCCGCCAAATCTGGTGTAAACAGTTAGGGTACAACGCAAAAGTGAGCATACTTAGAAATTTTGTCCACAACCACCATGATGACTGACTTGTTGCCTGACTTCGTAAGACCCGTAATGAAATCCATAGAAACCTCTGTCCAGATTGAGGCAGGGATGGGCAATGGCTGTAATGTGCCTAGGGATTTGACAGTTTCTCCTTTGTGGCATTGACACACTTCACACTCAACTACAAAAGTAAGAATGTCCTTTTTCATGCCTGTCCAAAAGAATGAATGTCAAGTGCGAGCATAAGTCTTCTGAAAGCCTGAATGGCCTGTAGTGGGAGATGAGTGAAACTCTGCCAAAATGTGTCTTTTAAGGGTGGATGTTGGTGATATCACTACTTTTCCTTGTAGCGAAGAATATCATCCTGCCAAGAGTAGCCCACTGTGAAATTTGGATCCGCCTACAATTTATTAGATTTTGGAGAGCAAAGGATGTGAAAACCATTCCTTGTGAGCCTCTTCAATCCACTCTAGAATGGGAATAGAGATTGCTAGCAGGGTGCTTTCCTCCTCAAATTGGCATGATAAATCATCTGCTACAACATTTTCTCACCCTTTCTTGTAAATTATCTCATAATCATATCCCGACATTTTGGATAGCCATTTATTTTGTTGTGGCGAGGACATTTGTTGCTCCAAAAAATATTTAAGGCTTTGATGGTCTATGCAGATTTGGAAACACTGCCCCAAAACGTATGGTCGCCAGGTATCCACTGCATGTAAGATGGCCATCATCTCCTTCTCATACGTAGATTGTCCCAGGTTTGTCCCACTTAGTTGTTCGCTAGTGAAGGCCAAGGGTTGACCTTCCTGCATTAAGACAGCCCCAATACCCATACCCGAAGTATCACATTCAATCATAAAAGATTTTGTGAAGTCGGGTAGTGCCAATACGGGAGTGGAACACATGGCATGTTTGAGAGCTATAAATGCCTGTTGCACTTCATCATTCCAGAGGAATGAATTTTTCTTGAGAAGGTGAGTGAGGGGCCTAGCAATGCGACCATAATTATGAAAAAATTTGCGATAGTAGCCGGTGAGACCCAAAAATCCCCTCAAGCTCTTCAAGGTCTTTGGTTGAGGCCAATCCTGCATTGCCTGGATATTTTTGGGATCCACCCTGGCATATTCACACCCCACAATGTGGCCCAAATACTCAACTTCTACAATGCCAAAAGAGTACTTGGACAATTTGACAAATAATTTATGCTTCCAGAGTAGTTGCAAGAGCAGATCTACATACTGAAGATGTTTTTCCCAGGTGAGGTTGTAGATGAGGATGTCATCAAAGAAAACAAGGACAAATTTTCTAAGATATGGTTTGAGCGGTGATTCATGAGGCTCTGAAAATTGGATGGGGCATTATAGAGACCAAATGGCATGACCAGGAATTCATAATGGCCTTCATGAGTTCAGAAAGCAGTCTTTAGAATGTCTACTTCTTTCATGCCAATTTGGTGATAGCCCGAGCAAAGGTCAAGCTTAGTAAATAATTGAGCCCCATTTAGTTCATCTAGCAAATCATCAACAACCAGGATGGGAAATTTATCTTTGACCATCAGCTTGTTGAGGGCCCTAAAGTCTAGACACATACGCCATTCCCCATCTTTATTGAGCACCATGACCATAGGCGATGAATAAGGACTAATTCTAGGATGAATGACACCAACTTCCAGGAGTTCCTTGATGATTTTTTCAATTTCATTCTTTTGGGCGAAAGGATATCTATATGGGTGCACATTTGGTGGTTGTGCCCCTCGAAGCAAAGTAATGCTATGATCATGTTCCCCTCTCGAGGGTGGAACCTCATGAGGCCTGTCAAATACCTGCAATTGGTTGTTTAAGACCTATTGCATCTAAGGATGAATATGAAGAGAAGTGGGTTTGAAGGCTTGGATGGCTTTAAATTGGGCTATAACTCCATGGTGGCCCTTTTTTAACAATTTTTCCATCCTATGCGATCTGATGATAGAAGGAGCACCTGCCTGGAGTCTGCGCAGGGTATGTGTTTGGTTACTCTACTTGAAGCTCATATATAACTCATGGAAATCCTTGTGATTGGACCGAGTGTGCAGAGCCATTCAACACCCAAGACCATGTCACACCCACCCATGTTGATGGAAAACATGTGGGTCTTTAGGTGATAATCCCCCATTTGAAGTTTGACATTTTCACAGCAGCCTTCACATTTAATTGTCCCCCCATCAAAAATTTGGACCTGGAAATTAGAGACTACTCTGACAAAATAATGCACTACTTCAACGAATCTTTGATGGATAAAGTTATGCGTACTGCCACTATCAATCAAGACTACTATAGGGTGATGCTTAATAAAACCTCTGATTTTGAGAGTTTGGGGAGAAGAAATTCCTTCCAAAGCATGAAGCAAGATAATTGGTTCTTCAGGTGTAGCTGGGAGCTCATTGCTCGGCTGGTTGTCCTCATCCTCCTCCTCTGGTCCCTCCAATGGTCGAGCTTCCTTAGATGAATTGTGATCAGTAGCATCAATTTGAAAGAATTTGGGTTCCTTTCATTTATGCCCTGGGGAGTATATCTCATCACAGTAGTAACACAATCCTTGCTTTCTTCTTTCCACCATTTCTACCGGTGACACCTGTTGCACCTTAAGTGTTTGGGTAATGCTTGGAGCCTGGCTGGGGTGTCCCTTGGCTATGAAATTTGGATGAGTCGACTGGGCTGCTAATGCACATTCTACTTCACAAGCTATCTTGCAAGTTGCTAGCCATGAGACCAGGTGTTGTAGTCGGGCATGGGCTTGTATGGCATCCTTGAGACAACTGATAAAACATTCCAAGTAGAATTCATCTGCCAGACCTCCTGAGTGGAAGGCTAATGCTTCAAAGGCTTTAATATATCTTGCATTGTGCCTGTTTGTTGGAGCTTAGTAATATGAACCAAAAAGTTAGATTCATGGTCAAAGTGATCTGAAAGGGATTTTGAGAATATCTACCAGGTCAGTGGCATTGTATAGCAGTGTTGATGCAACTGCCACCATTGTCATCTTTCTTGGTCCAAGTATAGGATTCCCACACTTAGCTTAGTCACATCATCTCTGATGTGATTCACTGTGAAATATTGCTCCATTGGTGCTAGCCATATGGTCGGATGAGAGCCATCAAATTTATACATGTCTAGCTTGGATGGTCAAAGCTAGGATTGTTGGTTGTTTCCATAGAAGTGAAGAGAATGGCTAGACTCACCCTCAAGGTGTTCATTAAAAGCATATTCCTCTGATTGTTCCCCCAACTTGCCCTTTGTGATTGTGTTGTTTAAGATCTGGATCTACTTCGTTAATGCCTCCAACTTTTGTTCAAGTGTTTCGATCTTCTCATTGGCCGTAGCTTGAGCTCTGGTTTGTACCATGCACTAATCTGGTGCACTGGTCGTTATTGTGAAAAAAATTTTGGGACCACCCAAAATTTTGACACTAACAAGTGTATGGTACCACCTTGCTCAGCCCATCACCCTGATTCTTATGGGCTAAGTCTCCTATAAGCATCATGGGAGGTTCTCAGACTGAGGAATACTACAGTAGCCGATTCCCATAAAAGTTAATTATGCCCAATGTCTTGTGAGAATCATGCCTAGGTATAGGAGCCACACAAATAGTCAAATCTGTCAACGAAAACCTCAACTACATAGTATGAGTAGGAATGTGGCAGTGATAGGACCTCAACTGCTAGATCTGAATGCCAGATCTAATTGTTACAACTACTACAAAACCCAAACTGCTAAATCTGAATGGCAGATCTAATAGATCTGATTGGTGAATATGATAGATTTGATTAGTGGATCTGATAGATCTGAATGGCATATATGATAGATCTGAATGGCAGACTGCTTGTTGTGGCTGCGACAGAACCCAACCTGCTAGATTTGATCTGGAAAAGATGATGTGTGATTTAGAGAGAAACAAGGGAACTATGGTCTCAAGGAGTGTCAAGTGCTACAAATCGCAATATACATAAGGGTCTGACAATAGTACTCGGCCCAATATTTTAGGGCACTAACCAAGGAGGATCAACTGTAACCTTAGTCGTACAACCCAACTACCCTATCATACGCGTGAGTAATCTCCTCGAGTGTTGTTCTCGGTGTATTGTAGCAGCAAGACGGCTGACGTTTTATCTATGACAAGGTTTCAAGAGAGCCTAGGGGGCTTCTGATATACCCAGAGGGTACTTGGAAGACAGTCCGTGCATGGTCCTATCTAATGCACTACTACTCGAAAAGGTACCCACAGGGGTTACAAGGGAGTCCAAAAAGTATGACCACCTCTTGTATTTCCTGTGTGCATCCCTCCCTTAATCCACAATTTTATGCGCTCAATGACAGATCCCATGGTTTAGAGACACCGGAACAGATCTCTAGCCAAAAAAAATCTACTAAAAATGGAGATCCCATCAGCCCTAGAAAGTGCTTTGATACCACTTGTTATGCTCTTGGCCTACCAGAAGAGACCAGAATACCAAATATGTGAAGAAATATACCTAGAACACAAAACATAAGAAATAACAACATGTATTTTATTATTCAGAAAGGAAAGCCACGTTCACTTGCCTCTTTGAGGGGGCAACCTCCAATAGAGTTGGGCTCAATTACAAAATAAGACACGATGCTCCTCAAGGGAAGTCTCTATCCTTTAAATAGGATTCATACATGCAATACCATGGGTCAGTACCATGGTTCTTTTCAATACCATCTATCTAATACCATGGCCCATTTGCAACTAACTATGGTCCCTTCTTTAAATGCGAGTCAACCACTTACAATTATTAATATGGGCTTTATTGACTCTTTAACTAACTATAACTATGACTCAACCCCATTGCATAAATAAGGGGGTTAGGGTTGGAGCCTAACATAGGCCGAGGCCTACACCGACTACAGAGGGGCATAAAGCAAAGAAGGACAGATAGAAAGTCGTACAGTTGGTGTGCATGTCACCCAAGAGAAATTTTTTGAAAGAAAATCCCACTGCATAGGAGAAGGCAAGGTAGTAGACCTATAACTTGACGAGGATATAGAAGAAATGAATATGGGCATGGAAGATGTTGTTATGGGAGCTGAAGACATTGACGTTGAGGGGGAAAACCCTATCTCCAAGCTGCTAGAATATGTCCATTTGAGTTGAGGCAAGGTGAAGGTCCCGAAGGACCTTGGCGAGAAAAAAATCACACTTCACACACTGTTTCTGCCAAACAAGATCGCATTTGAAGGTCAGTGCCTAGCGCACGTCCCACATTTAAAGTTGGAGGATTTGGATTTAGCAGATATAGATCTCTTTCCCCACTTGGTGACCGATACATTCATTCACTGTGCTGGAGGTGAGACAATGGATAAAATGGGGGGGACAAGGCAGGACTTTTGAACCTATTATGGGTGATGCATTACAACCACGCACCCATAACTTTGATAGTGATCAAACATCTATTATGGTTGGTGCATGATGGGTGCCTGTGGTTGGGAGAACCAATACCGATCACTAACATGTTGATCCACAAGATTAGTTTTCTCCCTACATTCAGGCTTGATTCCGGCCATGGCATTTGGTGGAAAGACAGGTGAGCATGACGTCACTGAACGAATGAAGGACAAGTTCAAGTTTGTCAAGAAGTCACATGGCTACTCCATTTCTAGCATAACTAACCTCGCAGTTGAAGTATCCACCCAGATCTTGGCTAGGAAAATAATGAGGAAGTGTTGCACAAATGAAGTGTTGGCACCGGTTGTGTCATTACCGGCCCAGTTGGAGGGCATACAATTTAATTGCGCACACTACCTCTATAATGAATTCCTCATGAACCATAGAGAAGTGCAAGACCAAAGAAAGACCTTCCATTATGCATGGTTGTTGCTGTCAATTGTATTGGTTGCATTGGATTTACCAGACGGCAGTCAGTTTCCTCCAATTGTAGTAGATCTTCCAGAAGAAACGAAGTTTGCTTCGCTCTGGGCCACAAAGGACCCCCAAAGGGTCAAGGACAATAAGATATTTTGGGTCCTCATGGAGTTAATCATCCATGTCGCAATCAATCACAAGCCATGACTGTCACCGACTGTCATTGAGTAGTTTTCTGAATATGTGGAGTTCAAGGTGAACTTCCACTGCGTCTACATCAGAGTACGAAATGACCCTAAGCAAAAATGGTACGATCTTCCATACCTGGAAATAGATGACGCAATCATCATGGTCATTGAGAGTTGTCTAGAAGAGTGGTGTATGGCCTCAGAATTGTCAACTAGGTCCAATAAGTCTACAGTGAAGCGGAAGAAGGAACAGGCCAAGTTAAAGATGGAGCAATTGGCCAAAAGGAGGAAGAAGGAGGCTGAGGGAAAAGCCAAAGCAGAGTGTGCTTCCAAGAAGTAGACAGAAGGGGAGGAAGGAAAGGAAGAGAGCGACTCTGATAGAAGTCAGAGGTCTCCTTCACCGTAGAAAGAGGAGGAAGAGAAGTGATCAGAACAGGGGGAGAAGACCCGGAGACTACTCCATTTTTAGTTAAGAACACAAGGGATCAAGATAAAGTAGGGTCATAGAAGAATTCCAAGGCCAAAAAATCATCCCTTCACCCCATTACCTTCACAGAGGGTGATTTGAATGGCATCGGTGATACAGTAAGGGATGCGAATGTGGAACTGCTACAGCAATTTGAGAAAAAATAGAAACAAACCTTGGTATCCATTCAAACGGGTATGTGTGAGCTACAAATATAGGTTACTTAGGTGCAGACCAGTGTAGGGTGGGGCAACATGGTGTTGAGTAGCTTGGTGCCTGGAACCTGAGATGCAGCAAAGATAGTCCATTCAATGGATCCCCAGGTCGTTGCATTGTCGGATGGATCATTGACCACAGAAACAAAAGATGACAGGGCCACTATCAATGCTCTCAAGAAAGTCTGGTTAAACTTGGCCGCACTTCCAAGTGAATCCCTTCACACCCTACAAGACAATGTGATTACGAAACTTCAGGCTCAGTAATAGTGTGCAATGAATGTTATCAGCAAGCAGAAGGTGAATAATACCCAGATGTTCGTAGAAAAGATGTCTGTGATTAATCTTCTTAAGAAGATCATAGAGA
The DNA here is from genome assembly GCA_000404065.3 of Pinus taeda. Taxonomy (NCBI): domain Eukaryota; kingdom Viridiplantae; phylum Streptophyta; class Pinopsida; order Pinales; family Pinaceae; genus Pinus; species Pinus taeda. The sequence continues at coordinate 11,764 of APFE031464731.1, read as the reverse complement.
AGAATGAGTGCACAACAGTTGTGTTGACTGAGGCATGCCAGAATATTCTATAGCAGAACATCCCAGAAGATGCACCATTCGACTTGTTATCACTTAGAACTAAAAGTTTGATGCATATAATTGCATGCTCTAGTTTGATGACAAAGGTCTATGTTAAAGTTGGTTTCATTTTTATTTTGTCTCACTTAGGATTTGGAGTTTTAAAGGTTTTTAGCTTAAATCATACTCCACTCCTATTGGTTTTCCTCCACTCATCATTATTCCATAGTCATGTCTTGTCTTATCCGAGTCACCGTGTCTTTAGTGATTTCGCAGCGTAATCTCATTTGCCCATTTCGCAGCGCAATCATGGTCTAGCATTTTCGCAGCGCGTCATGATTAGGCAGTTTCGCAGCGCATCATTAAAAAATATAACTAACAACGCTGCAAAATCATGGATTCGTGCATTCCGCAGTGAATCTTTCCCGAAATGTCAAGTCCGTAGGTGAGTCATCATTCTTGTCTACTCATGTCAGTCTGCGTACCTCTTGTATCATGTTTGAACGTTCATTTGCCACTACTCCACCAATAGTCTGTTGATATGCACCGAAATATCATTCCCGAGAGATTTTACCGTGCATACACCTTAATGATGGTCGTAAGTGCTGCATGAGTGACCAGTCTGCCTGATTATGCATTGAAGCGTTTCAATTTGAATTTCAAGCGAGGCTGATATCAAGTGAGGCTGATTTCAAGCGAGCCTGATTACAAGCGAGGCGGAATTAAAAAAGGAGCTGAACCACCATCCCGACCGGAGCTGTTAGAATTTGGGCGAGAAGATCTCAAAGGAAAAATGGAGAGAAAAGAGCACAGATCCGGTAAATGTCAGAGGAATGAACCTGAAGGCCTGGACATAGCGTTGAGGGATGAATGCGTGAAGAAAGCGTTCAAAGATGTCGGGTGCTGGAACTTCTGCAAAAAGCTACAAGGGGGACATGCACAAGTAACTAAGGAATTTGCACTAAACTTCACTGGTTTAAATTCAAAGATAGCCATGCTAGAAGTACAGGTTTCCCCTAGAAGTAATAGCTGCTGTAACAGAGATCCCAAGAGGACGGGAAGAATGGTTTAAAATTTTTAAATTTGATATGAATCCGTGTAAGGAGTTTTTAAAGGAGGCATATGTAAATGAAGATTTAACAAAATCAGTGCCCAGATATTATGTCAAGGAACATTATGCTCTTCTTCTCACCTGCATACAGAAATATTTAACCTGTGAAGGAAGGTACAATAAGGTTTATTCTTACCATTTTAAACTGCTCTTGCATTTCACCGGGAAGGTCTCCATAGACATTCCTTTTTATTTATTTCGCAGTTTGAGTAAGATGTGTGATAAGGTGCAGCTGAGGAAAGAGGACTGTGAAACCTCTTTATTTCATCATGGTTTGATTAAGTTGTTAGTTTTAGATGGCCTCCAAAAGATAGGCAGAGACTGGAATTCGTTTATTTTTATGGCTGGATTCCAAAGCAAGACTAGCCTTACTCCACAACTAGCCAGAGAATTCACCATAGCTAAGCTTCAAAAAGAAGTAAGAGTTAAAAATCAAACCAAGTCACAGTTAAGAAAACCAGTGAAGCCACTAATCATTCAAGAACAACCTCAGCAATCAACAAAGGAAACAACTCAGGGTAAGAAGACTATACCTGAAACAGGAAAATTTGAAGCAGTCTCAAGGGTAAGGATAAGAAGCCAAATGAATAAGGAAAAAGGTAAAGCTATAGCTGTTGAAGAAAGCCCAGTGTCTAAGGCAAGCTTGAATGATTTATTACAGGCCATTGAATTAGAGCAGTCTAAACCAATTCAAATTGATTTGACACAGTCACCACAAGAAATTGTTAAGAAAACCAAGGCCTCAAAAAGGCTTAAATTTGATGAGCCAGCCCAGGAATTTATTTTTAAACCTAGAAGACCTATGACAAGAAAATTCCAGCAAGCACAGGAAGCACTGCCTAGAACAGAGGAAACAGGGGAAGGGACACGACCTCGGCAAAAGAGCAGCGCAAACAAAATAGTCATCACATCTCAAGGAGATTATGTAGCAGCCATGAAGAGCCAAATAGAAGCAACTGAAGATGAGATAAACCAACTGAGCAAAGCTGCTAGAGAACTGAAGGCACAACTAGGCCAGTTAAATACAAAATGAATTCTCTTTTCAGGAAAGGTTTTGTTCCATATTTTTGTTAATTTTGCTTAGTCTTATTATTTTGAAGACATGTAAATCCCTGCCATACAGATGAAAAACCAAGGGGAGTTTTTGGCAATCAGATTTTTGGGAGATAAAGTTTTCGGGTTAAAGGCAAGCTGTTTTAAATAAAACAACAGTTTCGTAGCGCGCTACGAAACTGCTGTAGGTGATGATTTAAATGCAGAGCAACTGTTTTGTATCATGAACGGGAATTTTGAAATAGAGACACCTCAAGGGTACACGAGACATTAGATGGAGTTACAATAGCCATTCAGACCAAAACAGGTGTCCATTTAAAAAGGTGAAATATTTTAACCCAAGTCTAAATCTCTGTTATAAAGCCCCTTTATCACCGTTCAAAAGGCATTTAATGAGTTGCATAAAAGGAGCTTTTGCCTACCTACATGTCCGTCAATGCAGCCTACAGCACATCAAAAACATGACAGTGTTCCACATTTTGGGTTATTAAAGGCTTCAAACATGCTATTATACATTCGAGCAAATTAAGGAAAACAAGGACCGAGAAGCAGGGGACATCTCCTACTATTATTGGGCAGTTAAAGATACAGCATCCAAGGTCAATATGGAGTATTAAATATCCAGATTATCCAAATGGAAAGAAGACCAGGTGTCAAAGAACAAGGAGAAGCCACTATGGCACGAAGATGGAGTTAGAATCATAGTTTATCTAGGACTTTTAAAAATTCCAGTCAGCACTTTATTGAATTTAATAGTTAGTTAAATAGTTGATAAGTGTCATTAGAGATAAGGATCGAGTTATTAAATTCCCCTCATGCTGGAGGAGGAAGCTTGAATTAGTTAGAATAAGGATTCTATATATAGCTGAAACAACAATGTAATGAGGGTTGGAAATTTAATAACAGAAGTACTATTTTAGCTTATGTAAAGACCATTTTCAGTAATATAAGTTGTCTACTTTTCTTCTCAGGATTCATGAAGGATTTTCATGTTCAGAATGTGTGATTTGTTCTTTCCTTAATGTCTTTTACAGTTGCATAGATGTGTAATCACTCAGAATTCACTGATTGTGCTCTGATTTCCTGTATGCATTTATGAACTGTGGTTTTATGTGAGTTGTGTTCTGAACATCTAAATGCTAAGTGCCCTGAATTCTATGTAAAGGCAGTATCATTGTTTACTGAAGTATGATTGACTCCATAGGCCCAATGGAAACTTATGTGATGTTTATCCAACCATCAAATTTGTTAAAGTTATCCCACAAGAGTTAGCCATCTTATTATTAGTCAAAATCAATAACCCTTTGAGAGAGCCCTCTCAGGCTAAGGAGGCGAAGCCTTAGTCAAAAGATTGGTTTGAAATAGTTACTTAGAGTCAACCTGACTAGCAGCCTGTCAGGATCTGATTTTGAGATAACATTTTGGTGCGTTTGCCGGGAGCCTGAAGTCTATTCATTCCCGAAATTAAGAGGCTAAACTTCTAAAGGTAGCAGGAGCTCAGACATCATTTTGAGGCTGCAAAACTACCTTGGCAACTCAACACATCAAATAACAAATTGGAAGGTGACTCCACTGCTAGAAGATCAGTAGCTGGATGAAGTTTCAAAATGAGTTCCACTACAAGAATGAATGCCAGGTATGCTCGTATGAATCGGTCTCATATCCATGGTTTTCCAAATCCTATGCCAAAGGTTGATTGGTTAGAGGCTCTTCCAATATTCAAAGATGAAAAGAAAGACAATGCTACTCTTCATTTGGTTAGGTTTCATATGCATGTACGCAATCTTAAGGTTCAATTTCTTGAGGATTGTCTCATGAGAATGTTTATGACCACTTTAGAAGGAAAAGCATGGTCTTGGTATAAAAGTTTGGAAAATGGTTCAATATATTCACTTGCTAATTTTCATGATGAATTCTATGAGATGTATAAAGAATGTCATCCTTCTTTATTGCTACTCAAAGATTGTTGTAGACATTCTTTAAGTCTTATGTAGTACTTGGAGGATTGTCATGGTGATGATGAATTTATGGATGAAGAAATTTTAGAGGCTCTTCATAAAGATGCATTTCAACACCAAGAAGAAAGTATAACATCCCATGAAATGCAACATGAAAATCAGCAGGGGTTTACTTATGAAAACCATGTTCAATCCTCTGATAATTATGTAGAGATGTAGCGGTCTTCTCAATCTTCAAATCATAATGAAGATGAAAATGATTACACACAACAAGAAGAAATACTGGAAGATAGCTTTTAAGACCCTCAGGTAGAGGAAAAGGTTGTTCATTTTTGTAATTTCTTGCAGCAGCTTACACCAAAGAATGATGATAATAATGAGGAAAATTCCATTGTTTGTTGGAATGATTCAGAAAAGTAGTTGGATAGCTTGTCAACTAAATGTTGTGTAGTTGAGGTTCAGTTGTTTGAAGATATAGAGTGTTATGATGATCATCAAAATAACCATGTCTTCTTTGACCCAATAAATGAATACATGGACAAGCTTTGCACACCAATTTTTCATTTTCATTTGCATTATGAAGAGAAGGTATATTATGAGTTGATTTGGTCATCTCACTACCATGGTTATTTTGAGGTTGAATGCAGTCAAGAGCCTCCAATATCAGGAAAGACAATTGATTGGCTTTATTGGAAATATCATGTTGCTTGACCTAAAGTGGAGCTTGCAGCTGATAGGGTAGGTAGGTAGGAAAATGAAAATAAGCTCAAGGTTGACTGAGCATTTTTGTTTTTAGTAGATATAGACTTCTCTCTCCTACAGCGATCATCAAGTTCAAGCACGAGGTGAAGGCCCAAGAAGCTTAAAGAGGATGCTTGTCGAATAAATTTCTATTTACAATAATGGATAAGGCATTGGACCTGCGAGTTCTTAGTGTACCACAAGGGCACACTATCCCAAGTGGAGTCATTGTTATCACTGAAACGATTTCAAAGGAAAAGGGTAAGGTAAGGGAGAATTGGCCTTGGTTATTGTCAAGTTCCTTTCATGCATAAGAAGCACTTGGCAAACTCAGGGTCAGCATACATCAGAGTTCTTTGAAGGCTCAAGCAAGGCAGGTAAGTTTTGAACAACTTCATGGTAGATGGAAAGGCCGTTTCAAGCAGAGGGAAGATCATAGGTAGCAAAAAGAGTTCAAACTCAGACTGTATAGTTTTACCTAATAAAGTTTTCCAGCTTTCAGAAGAGCCAATGTGTTCTTTTCATGGTCACCTTCTCGATGTATTTGATCTTTCATGGTCCCCATCACAGTATTTGCTTTCATCTTCAATGGATAAAACAGTTCGACTATGGAAACTGGGACATGAAAGTTGTCTAAAGGTGTTCTCTCATAATGATATTGTGACCTGTATACAGTTCAATCCTGTTGATGAGAGATACTTCATAAGTGGCTCATTGGATGGAAAAGCCCGAATTTGGAGTATTCCAGACCGTCAGGTTATTGACTGGAGTGATCTGCACGAAATGGTCACTGCAGTATGTTACACTCCTGATGGACAGGGAGGAATAATTGGACCTATCAAGGGAAGTTGCTGTTTCTATAATACATCAGGTAACAAGCTACAGTTGCAAAATCAACTGAATGTGCGTAGTAAGAAAAAAAAAATCTTCTGAAAGAAGATTACTGGATTTTAGTTTGCACCAGGAGGAGATTCTCAGAAAGTATTGATAACGTCTGCAGATTCACGAGTTCGAATTTATAATGGTTCTGAGCTTGTTTGCAAATATAAAGGTTTTCGGAACACCTGCAGTCAAATTTCTACCTCATTTGCACCAAATGGGCAACATTTTGTTTGTGCTAGTGAAGATTCATGTGTTTATATTTGGAATCATGAGAAGCCCTCGTGGTTCTGGTGCAAGGAATGAAAAGTCCTCTTGGTCACATGAACACTTTCTATCACAGGGTGTTTCAGTTGCAATTCCTTGGTCTAGTATGAAGCTTCAGCCTCTAGTTTGGAATTCACCTGAATTTATGCTTGGTCAGAGGCACAATTTGCTTTCATTGCAGGGAGGTAAGGATGTTGGATGGAAACATACACGCCGTCAAGGTATGGAATGGCTACATATAAAAACAAAGTTTCTGTCAAACTTGAGAAGACTGCTAAAGAAAGGGAGGTGCTTGTTGTAAGGTTTTTCTCAATTACAGTTCCAGTGGTGCTACTATTTTATGCTCTAGGTGTGACATCAAATAAAGAGATTATGCAATTCGCGGGCACAAGCAATAAGCCATGTTTTTGGGGTATATGGTAAACTCTCTTCTATCATCTTATTTTGGACGAAGACAGGTTGAAAACACAGACGATTACAGGAATAAGACACTGGAACTGGCAAGTGAGCTGCTTGGTCACGAACTCGAAATCTTACTTAAACGGTTTCGTAGACAAATGGCCAAGCAGATTCAGAAAGATCTCTCAGGACGGAAAGACCTGAAGCCTATGGAGTTTTATACTGATGCTTCAATCATCACAAGTGGGCTGGCAAGAACATTTTCAACTGCAAATTGGTCTCATCCTACAAGACCCAGTGTAAAATGCACTGGTGTCAATGGTCAACCAAACTAGTCCATTGCAAGTTGTGTCTGCAATGAGGAAAACACGATTGAGGGTACAGTATGCTCCAAAGCTAGGCGATGCAATATACCCGAATCCATCATACTAGGGAAGAGTTTGCTTTATTTCAACGCCTAATGGTGAAAACTGCGGACTGGTAAAAAATTTGGCTGTGACAGGAGTTGTTAGCTTGAAATTACCTGAAGAACCTATCCTTAAGGTCTTGAATCGATGCGGAATTGCAAAACTTAACTAGATGCCATCATCAGAGGCAAGTGCAGAAAACAAATTTTTGTGAATGGAGAGTGGGTGGGGACCTCTAATAATCCTATTTTTCTTGCAGAGAAACTGCGAAATCTACGTCGCAGGCACTGCATCCATCCTCAAGTTGAAATTAAAAAGGATGATGGACAAAATGAGAGTCAGATTTTCTCAGATTCTGGAAAGCTTATGAGGCCTCTTTTTATTGTTAAAAATCAAAGGCTCTGCATATCTAAACGGCATCTTGAGAAATTAAAGAAAAGCAGCAAGCCTTTCAAATATCTTATGGAAACGGGCATTATAGAATTGTTGGGTGTTGAAGAAGAAGAAGATGCTCAAATTGCTAGTTGGGAGACTTCCAATCATGGTTAAGTCACATCTTTGCCATTTGTATGGTCTCACTCCTAAGGAGCTGCTTACGGAGGGTGATTGCTTATAAAGATCTCGGGTCAAAAGCAAGTTGTTTCAAATAATTCAGCAGTTTTGTAGCGCGCTACGAAACCACTGTAGGTGATGATTTTAACGCATACAAGCAATTTTGTATTATGAATGGGAATTTTGAAAGAGAGACACCTAAAGGGTATGAAAGACATTAGATGGAGCTATAATAGCCATTCATACCAAGACAAGTGTACATTTAGAAAGGTGAAATATTTTAACCAAGGTCTAAATTTCTGTTATAAGGCACCTTTATCACCGTTCAAAAGGCATTAAAAGAGTTGCATACAAGGAACTTTTGCCTGCCCACATGTCCATCCATGCAGCCTATAGCACATAAAAAACGTGGCAGTATTCCATATCTTGGGTTATTAAAGGCTAGAAACATGATGTTATACGTTCGAACAAATTGAGGAAAACAGGGACCGAGAAGTAGGGGACATCTCCTAATACTACTGGGCAGTTAGAGATTCAGCGTTCAAGCTCAATATGGAGTATTAAATATCCAACTTATCAAAATTGAAAGAGGACCAGGTGTCAAAGAACAAGGAGAAGCCTCTATGGCACGAAGATGGAGTTAGAGTCATAGTTGATTTAGGACTTTTTAAAATTCCAGTCAGCACTTTATTGTATTTAATAGTTAGTTAAATAGATGATAAGTGTCATTAGAGATAAGGATCGAGTTATTAAATTCCCCTCATGCTGGAGGAGGAAGCTCGAATTAGTTAGAATAAGGATTCTATATATAGCTAAAACAACAATGTAATGAGGGTTGGAAATTTGATAACAGAAGTATTGTTTTAGCTTATGTAAAGACCATTTTCAGTAATATAAATCATCTTCTTTTCTTCTCAGGATTCATGAAGGATTTGTCATGTTCAGAATGTGTGATTTGTTCTTTCCTTAATGTCTTTTTACAGTTGCATGGATGCATAATCACTCAGAATTCACTGATTGTGCTCTGACTTCCTGTATGCAGGTATGAACTGTGGTTTTATATGAGTGGTGTTCTGAATATCTAAATGCTAAGTGCCCTGACTTCTATGTAAAGGCAGTGTCATAGTTTACTGAAGTATGATTGACTCCATAGGCCCAATGGAAGCTTGTGTAATGTTTATCCAGCCTTTATATTTGTCCATGTTGTTACATCACAAGAGTTAGCCATCTTACCATTAATCAAAATCAATAACCCCTTTGAGAGAGCCCTCTCAGGATAAGGAGGCTAAGCCTTAGTCAAAAGCTTGGTTTGAAATAGTTACTTAGAGTCAACCTGACCAGCAGCCTATCAGGACTTGATTTTGAGATAACAGGAGGCCGTTGGGATTTGCGAGGCTAGTCTTGCAAAGGGTTGACCAGTTCAAGCCCTAACTCCTTATATCCCGACCTCGATGGGGACATGCAAATAAAAACAAATAAAAAGCAGACCGCTCTGATACCACTGATCCAGATTTAAACAGGAATGCAACAAATTGCAGAGATAACCATAAACACAGATATGTAGCAGAAATAATACTTCATTTCATTAATGTAAAATACTGAAATATGCTTACAAACAGAAATGGACATAAACCAACTAGGGCGATGCTAGCTTATCTCTAAGAAGATATGTGGCAGCTACATGCCTCTGAACTGTGTTAAAATGAGGCTCGAACGCATATTTATTGTTGAGAAACAAGGGAAAACCCTAAACATCCAAAAACCTAACCCTAGAAGATGAAACGCCAAACTGTGGGCCCCGTTTGGTGATAATGAACCTCAATTTTCAAACCCAAGTAATAATTTGTTCATTCTCAATCCATCCTATCTACTGAGTCTAAGAAGTTGCTTCAAGTTTGTTGGGTTTAATCCTTTTAAGTTGAAGAATTATATTTCTTTCAAAAGAACTATGGATATAAATTTGAAATTTCACATTAGAAGCTAGTTGTGCAATTATTGTACCTAATTGGAAGTTACATGGGATTCACTTAATCCTTTCTTTTACATTTCAACACTTCCCACCTTAATTAGTTAGAGGCTTCTTGGTACTTTGTCTTAGAAATTCTATTAGGAATTGGTGATATATAAAACCACAACCACCCAAATTGTAGTTTGTTTTGTGAACACTCCACTATTCAATGCTTAATCTAGAGATGTGAATGACACAATGATGGTAGTTAATAAAATCCAACATTAGAAACAGGGAGATTGTTGGGTTGTGTTATATTCCTTCCACATAGTTAATAGGGGGTTTGAGGGGTACCCGTAACCCCACTTGATGGGGTCCGGGGCAGCGCCCTGAAAAATTTTGGTTTTGGACCCTATGTTAGGTTGGGCGGACCCACCTATGGTTTTGTGCATGATTTTCGCACATATTTTTTGGACGCGATGCTTTTTGGTCCATGTTTTTGGACGCAATGGTTTTTGGTCCATGGTTTTAGATGCGATGGTTTTTCGGTCCATGGTATTGGATGCTTCGGCATGTATAAATATGTATTGTAACATTGAAAGGAATATAATGAAAAATCAAGCTGGTAGTCTCGGTTTTGAGATCCAGTGGGAAATCTCTGTGTATATGTGTTTTATGTGTTATGCTCTCGCATGTTTATTTTTCCTGTGATTTAGAATTCGTATGCAGGTAATTTCTGTACGGGGTTAAAACCTACATTTGGTATCAGAGCTGTTTTGGCTTCAAGGGGACGCCTTTGTTGCTGAGGGTTTCGCTCGGGGCTGTGGTAGACCCTGTTCAGTGGGAGATCTGCGAGATCGATTCTGGTGGTGAAAGAAGATGGCGAGTAGAGGAAAGATAGAGATTGAGAAGTTCAATGTCAGAGTTTGAGTTGTGGAAAACTCAATTATGGAAGGATCTGTTGTGGATTAAAAGATCAGTTGGGATCGCGGTAGTCCGGGTTACTAAACCAACGGGTGACGATGAAAGAATGAAAAGTTGATCGGAAGCAAAGAGACAATACGATTGGTGTGTCTGATTAAGTATTGCTGATGTATCAGAGGGAGCTATGGCGAAGGCTGTTGGACAAGTTAGGACTCTTGTACCAATCTAAGTCTCTGGTGAATAAACTGTTCCTGCGGAAAAAGCGCTATAACCTGAGATTGATAATATGGAGACTCAGTGAAGGATCTGAATGCGTTTAATTTTTAAACCTGGTAAGTCAATTTATCACTGTTGTATTAATTTCAGATAAGATAAATGCATCAAACCTGTTGTGTTCTCACTAGATTCGTGGGATAGTGCTGGTATTGCAATTAGGTAGCATGTAAACTGCTTTGAGTTGATGAAATAGTCTAGCCTTGCTACGAAGGAGATGAACGTGAAAATTAGACAACCAGAATGGATGCCTTGTCTGTATGAGGCGGTTCCCAGAACAGAGAAACAAAAATAAGTCATCGAGTGGGAGATCTAAATCTAGAGGGAGATCTAAATCTCCAGGAAAACCAACAAAGGTGGTGTGCTGGAAATGCGGAAAGGAAGGGCACTTCAGAAGGGAGTGTAAAACTAAAGCTCCTGATAAAGGAAAGGGATCTGATGATGCTCCTTCTGCAGAGGCGAAAACCACCTCAGATGAAGGTGGGGATGTGTACTTGGCTTCTTCAAGTAACATGTAGATCATGAGGCATGGTTAATTGACTCAGGTGCATCCTTTCACTTCACTCCCCATAGAGAGTGGTTTTGCGAGTATGAGAAATATGATGGTGGTGATGTCTTCTTAGGAGATGATAGGAAGGCTAGAATCATTGGTCGCGGAAAAGTAAGTTGAAGTTGCAAGGTGGAAGGGTTAGAACCCTTCCGGGTGTTTTGCATATTCCTGCGTTGGCCAGAAATCTGATTTCTGTAAGCAAGTTGGATGATGCAGGTGTAAAGACAGTGTTCGAGAAGGATACCTGCAAGATGGTTCGAGGAGCACTGTTATTGATGCGGGGAGTTCGGATTGGAACTCTATACAAGCTGCAAGGTAGCATTGTTGTTGACGGGTGCAATAGTTCTATGGTTCCTGAAAATGGAGCAGAAAATCTAGTGGTCTCTGGAGAGCAGACCATGTTGTGGCATCAAAGGCTTGGACATATTGGAGAGAAGGGCCTTTGAATACTTCATGGTAAAGGTATGGTAGAAGGTATGAGTAATAGCTCTCTGGATTTTGATTTCTGTGAAAATTGTGTATATGGGAGCAGAATCGGGTGAGTTTCCCCTCTGGTGGTAAGAGGACGAAACAGATATTAGAGCTTGTGCACAGTGATGTGTTTGGACCTGTGAAAGTTCCATCACTGGGTAATTATGTGTACTATGTATCATTTATAGATGA
>APFE031464725.1:184226-239985 GCA_000404065.3 Pinus taeda | reverse complement strand
AATCGCTCCCGGATTCGCTCCCAAACCGGGAGCTTCTGAAAATGGTCGCTCCCGCTCCCGCTCCCCGCTCCCGCTCCCGCTCCCAAGTAACATTGTTCTTGATACTCTCGAAATCATTTTGCAGGGATACCACCAGATTTGTTGCAATCCAGGAATTTAAATTTTTATCTTAAATCTGGAAAATATCTATTAGGGGTTTTACATCTGAAGGGTTTCATATTTTCTAAAAAATTCTTAAGATCTGGAAAGAAAATTTCAAACGGAGTTTCTTTTTGGGAAATTTATGGGTTTTTTGTTGCTACTTGGGGTTTTAGTTTTGCAATCTTGTTGAGGAAATTTCAAGTATTTGCAGGAGAAGGTGCAGCTACAGATCCGCAAGCTATTTCCTCATTGTTTTGTCCTCCTTTCATCCGCTATCCTTCCTACGTCCAAGCATCCCTCTACAACATCCATCGCAGCATCCTCAGCTCCTAAACCTGCAAGTGAAAAGCTGAATGCTCTCTCCCGCGTGCTCTTTCATCTCGCTGCCTGCATTCCTTTCTGTTGCCATCTATCATCCCTCCATCGAACTGCTTCTTCTCATGATGCTCCAAACTGCAACGTATTTCCCACGTTTCCTTCAGTGTCGCATCCATCCCTCATGCACATCTGTTGTCCCTTGCATCCTTTCTGCTTGACCTCCTCATCACTCCTCCTCTGCCTAACTCCGCAGTCCCTTCTCTCCTCATTCCTGTCCGCAGCCTCCATTTCCCTTGCGTCCATTCCAGCTCCTTTCCATCTGCCCCCAAACCTACAAAAAAGCCCGAGCTCCCTCCGTCTAACCCTCAACCACTGCGTCTAATCTTCCATCAGCTCCTTGCCGCCATCCATCATGCACACACACAGAGCAAGACACCTTTCGATTTTTTTTATTTCCTCTGTTTAGTTTGCGCTAGGTTTAGTTTGTCTTTTTTTTATACAAATTCGATTTTTTTACTTGGTTGCTCTTTGCTTTGTTTACGTTTCATTTTTATTTGTTTGGATTTCATTTAGGTTATGCTTCTTTTAAGATTTTCGCTTTTTTTTATGAGCCTTCATTTTATTCTTATTTGATTTGATTTTCTTTGAATTCAATTTCATTTCTTTTTTTTGTTCGTTTAATTTATTTTTTGGGTGTGACATTTTAATTTTTGTTTGATTTCAACTTTGTTTAAATTGTTTTATGTTTCATTAAAAACTTAAAGAATTCAAGTGTTCAATTTTGGTTTCTTTTGATTTTTCAATATTTTATTTTGACCTTGGTTTTATCTTATTTCTTTTTCTTTTGTTTTTACTTTGTTTTATTTTGATTTTATTCAAAAATCATAAAAATTAAAAAATCCTCAAAGTTAAAAAACGAAAATCTAAAAAGTAAAAAATTCAAAACCCTAAAAAATAATAAAGCTCAATATATAAGAAAGGGTTTCATTTTTGTGATTTCAAGACATCCTAAATTTTTTAGATCAAAAGTAAATTTTAGCGTTTAAAGGTTTTAAATTTTTTTTAAGTGGCCTATGGCCCATTAAAAAAATTTAAAAATTATTTCTCTTGATTTACTTAGTCACATTTAAAAAGTCTTGAGTCATCATTTACCGCATTAAGTCTTACTTAGCACATTGAAAAGACTTACTAAAGGACTAACTAAATTTGTCAATTTTTAATTCCTTCTTGGTGTCTTTTTTGCTAAGGATAAAATCTAAAGGTGAACTTTTGTGGTATTAGTATTTTTCATTTCTTTATAGTTATATGTGCTTAAATTTTTTAAGGTTAACAATAGGAGAATTTTCCTAGATTTGGGTCACTAAGCATAATTTTTAATCTAGGATCGAAATTGGTTAGCATTTAAATTTTGTGGTTGTTTAAAGTAGTTGGATCTCTTGAAATTTAATTGCTAGAGCATTGTGCATCTATTGAATATCTTGCATCATTACTTGAATTATTTGATGCATAGTTTTAAAAAACGGTCGTTTCGAAACGGAAACGGCCGAGTTGGTCCGTTCCATTGCCCTCCGGAGTGACTTGGTACAAAAACAGCTCGGTTGGCCGAGTCAGCCATGACTCGAATGACTCGGCCGAGTCATGGCTGACTCGGCCAACTTGGTCATTTCTCGTACTGACTCGGCCGAGTCACAAATAGCGCCCGTAACCCACTAAAACAACAATTTAACATTATTTTAATGAAATTTTAAGCGGTTTGCTGATTGGTTTGGACTTCAAGGTGTTTTATGAATTAGCTAAATGTTATTTGGGGTCCATTTCCCCCTCCCAAACCCTATTTAACACACTCAAATGCTCTCTACTATTGATATGCTATTCAAATTTCATGGTAATGTTAAATTCTTAAAGTAAAAGTGACATTCTCCTTAATCTTCATTTTCATCCTTTTACTTAAATTTTTAACATTACCATGAAATGACTCAGGATGTTTGAGAGTGCTTTTGGCCTCATTGGATTTCATATGAAGAAAGTAGAATTTTAGATTTCATTCAAAATCCAGCAAACTTTTCAGTTTTTCAAGATTTCAAGATTGGAGGATTGCAATGTTTCCATTGAATTTTGTCATGTATTAGGGTATGGAACTCATATTTAATCAAGAGCACCAATCCCTCTATGTACCTTGATGTTAATGACATTGGTTGTCGAACTCCTCTGGGATTCGCTCCCAAACTAGGAGCTTCTGAAAATGTCGCTCCCGCTCCCGTTTTTGCTCTTGCTCCTAAGTAACACAAAGAAGAGAAATTGTTTGGATCAAAAACGGTTAAATGATCTAATTTATGTCCAATACAACCTCCGGCTCAGACGAAACCATTTGCTGAACAAAAGACCTGATTCAGATCCCATTGTGTTAGAAGACATTGATCCAACATCAGATTGGGTAGTGGAGAGTCGTCCAGCAGAGTTTGATCCTAATGAGGATCTTGATTTAGATTTAGATATCGAGACATCAGTTGAACTTGAACATGTTGTTCAGTTCAATGCAGATCCCAATCCACCAGCCTCAGTCTCACAGCCAGCAAGGACTCCAGTTGTAGGTGCTTCCTCTGCTTAGCCAAGACAGAAGCGCAACCGCATATCTACTCTATCTCAGCGTGCATCTACTGTAGTTGCACAGCCTGCTAGTGGTACCACTTCTACAGTTGCAGTTGGAGATGATGATGAGGAGGAGGAGCCATGGGGGCCCCTGTCTGACTCTGATGATGATGATGATCCAGAGATTGATCGACATGATCTTGGCTCCTCTAGCAATAGCTACTAGCCAGTAGTACTAGCACTGGAGTCTGGCCACCGTCACAGTTTACTTTTGTTGTGGAGGCCATTTCTAGCCTCCTTGGTTATGTGTTTTTTGTTTTGAGTCTTTGATCATGTATGACAGTTGACTATGTATTGCCATTGGGTACCATTTTGATATAATGGATTGGTTCATGAGCCTACTTTGATCATATATTGTCTTCCATCTATATTATAATGCTGTGTGTTTGGAAACATTAATGAAAATCTTTAAAATTATGTTTAAAATCTTTAAAATTATGTTTTATATATATATATATATATTTAATGTATTTTTTACAACGACCGAGTCATTGAAATCGAGTCGGCCGAGTCATTACCGTTTCGGAGTCGGAGTCGGAGTCGATCCTCGGCCGAGTCGGAGTCGGAGTCGGAGTTTTAAAACTATGATTTGATGTGTACTACATGTTAGATATATTGTGAATATTTTCAAGTAATTGTTAAAGTGCTCTGTTGTGGAATTACAATAGATTGTGTATCTTTGTTTCCTAAGCTAAGCGTACTTTTGAGCATTTGTTGCCATTGATATTGAATTGCAAAGTAGTTTTCGTTCTCTTTGAGATAAATTGTATCAAGAAGATTTGAAATAAGCTGGTATTTTAATTGTAATATCTTCAAGAGTTTATCTTTTAAGTCTTCATCTAATAAAGCGAATATTTCATTTGGGTAATTGAGGGCTTTTGCGACATAAGTATTTTCGCATCCTCGAGTCTAACTTCATCTCATCTTCTGGTGCATTTGCATATAAGTTAGCTTTGCATAGATAAAATTTACTTCCAAGCATAAGCTTGGTCGATAGACAGATAGATATCCATCCGCCTTTTCTCGAGAAGCCTGTTTTAATAGTACTTAAAACAGTGACCTTGTAGTGGTTAAAGCGACAACTCTCTGCAGCACCGGAGGCACCGAGTATGTTAGAAGTTTAGGAGAGGTATCGTTAATCACACCTTAGTGTGCTTCTCCTTATCTTCTCTCTGCCAATTACTACGAAATCAAGCTCAACACAGAAAGAATTGAAGGATTCACAATTTAAATAGGCATTTAACTAAAATTAACCAAGATTCTTGCATCTCACATTAAGAGTTAGGATCAGCATTTCATATAAGATAGTCATTCATCTAAGCAGCAGTTGCTAATCAATTACTTGATCTTCATTTCCCTAGCAAGATCATTAACTCCATAAGGCACTGGTATTAATCGTTTAAAATCTAAGCAAACCCTAAGTCTTGCTAAATCTTAATCAAGTATTTAATCGCCTCGTTGTGTCTCCCGAACTAGTTGGTTCCCAACTAGTTCTTCTTCATTCCATTTTCCATAGGGTCTACCCCCCCTAGCCTGTTGTAGGGAGACAGCTTAAACGGAGAGATTGGGGATCAAGGTGACAGCCCCCGATCTAAGCATTGTCGCGGTGTCTAGACATTCTGTGCAACAACACTTTCATCAAGTCCATTATGTCTTTGGTATTAGTCTTTTGGTTGGCATTTATATCAAGTTATCAACTGGATGTACAGACAATGTTTCTCAATGATCTGATAAAGGAGGATGTATAAATCAATCAACCGAGACGCTTTGAAGTGTTGATATTTTCAGCATTTTCTAGACTGATAATTACTTCCAATGATTTCTTCATTAGTTTAACTTGTGTCACTTTCATCATTAAGCAATTATACATAAAAAAAATCTTCAACAGTAAAACAATAAAGCTAGTAGGATCACAAAGAGACAGCCAAACAAGAGATGCAAAATTTATCTTGGGAAGACCTTAACCAGGGAAAAACCCAACAACCTTTTCTTAGAGAAATTGTCCAATTCAGCGAGAGATACAACCTAATTTTCCAATCAAAAATAAAGTCAAACTAACCAGTAACCAAACCCAGGTTAAACCTGGTCAAACAAAAGTAAATTTGGCCTCCTAAAATTTTGATCTGCTACAAAAGAAATTGTCCTTCTTCATGCCTGATATTCATCCTCTTTAGTCTCCCACATGTGAACATAGTCAATGGAAGATGGTGATCTGAATATGCCAAGAGGAGGAGGTCAGATGGCCTTTAAATAGTGATCTTAATGAGTCTAAATGGGTGTCACTCTATGTTGGGCTGACTTGATCATTTAGAGTCGACCTTACATTTTAGAGGCAAAATTCATAATTCAAAATTCAAATTTTCCCTTCTTTTGAAGCCGACTTGAATTGTACTTTTGTATTTATCATGAAGACCAACCATAGCTACAAAAATTCGATACTCCCTCTTATCTAGGGAGGTATTCATAATGAATTTTCAAGATTTGCTCTTGTTGAATAAAGATTTCTCTATCCCAAGAAAATGTTGAACAAGCTCAGTTATGTTGATGAATCCATCCACCTTATGTTCTACACCAGAATCATGTGGATAGCATCCCCACATCAGCATCAAATAGAGGAACTAGTCACCCACTAGTCCTAGGGTCACCAATCTACTAACTCATCACTTGAAGTCGTGTCAGGTACCCCTCTTGACCCATGGTGAAACCCTTGGGTCACCAATCTACCAAGTCGTCACTTGCAGTCTTATCAAGAACCCACCTGACTCATGGTGAAACTCGAGGCCCATTTACCATTCCCACATGTCGTCACATGTCATTGAAAGGTAAAAATACTTGCCCAATGCTATAAGGCACGCACTCAACCAATTAGCCAAACCACATGGCAATATGGTCAGAACCCACTAACAAGGGGAGCACATGGAGGACTCAATGCTAACTGGGCCAATCTCCCCAATCATATTACATGGTTTCCCAATCAATACCCATGACCTAAGGGAGATTATCCGCCCCTTGATGCTACAACATCAACACTCCCTTCAACCAAGGAAAACATTCTCAATCACTCCAAGCTTGTCCCAGAAGTATGTCAACTTCATCGAGGGACAAAGGCTTTGTGAGAATGTCAACGACCAGCTCAACCATAGAAATACATAAGAACCTCATTGCTCGTTTATACCACGTGCTTTGACCTGTCATCATGGTCATCTCCTACACTTTATCAAACAACCTACAAGTAGCTTCCAAAGCCACACTGCTTCACAACTCGCCAAATTGTAATATGCTCTATTTTATGATGTCAGCTTCCTACTCATTGTAGCAACACCCAAGTTGAATCATCATTCTTAGCCCAATTTGAATCTGGGAATCCCTCCAACTGTACGAGACCATCTCAATCCATATCCACCCATACCATGTTGATACCTTAACACATGTTGTGCCACATGCCTTGGCTCAACCATAAATTTACCAACCTGAACCCATCACCACAACTACTTTTCAGACACCCTGAATGGGTACTCCCTCTAACGCTAAAACAAATCCCAATGAGGCAATCCAGGCTGCTCCCTCTGCCACTTAGCTTCCCAGTTCTCTCTAAACTAAGAGCTCTTTCGGTCATCAAGTACAATCATAGATGTCAGTACAGTTTCTCCCTCCACAAATCACTAACACTGAGAGAATCCTCTTGCCACAAATTTTGCTTTGTTCTTCCAATTCTTCCACTTACTACCAAAGCCTTGGCAGCGTTCATGATGTATCTACAATCCTCATCAGGAGGCCCATGGAAGAATGACTATAACCTAGCTAAAGAAACAAAGGCAAGAGGTTAACTAATAGCAAAACAATAATAACGAAGAGAGACATAACGTACTTAGCTTTTGAGGATTGTAGAGAATCTCCCTCTTGATCCTTGCCTTCCTGCATCCATCTGCAAACTCATCATCTTTGTCCTCATTTTCAACTACTAGTGCATGCAGCTTTCCTTTCTTGTCTTGTATGGTCTAGCGTTTCTTCATTCAACAGAATCATCGATCTAGGTCTAGCTCTAGGGTTTTATCCACAAACCCTAGGGCTTTCTCATCTAAGACTTCTAGTCTTATAGGGTTTACAAAACCTAAGACTTCCAAATCTTATTGAAACTTTTTATAAGTCCAATATCTTGTTATGAATCTCATAGCATTATAGATGAAGAAACTTTTTTCTTTGGAGTATCTTACTTGATCATATCACAAATACTTTGAAGGAAAACTCTGACATATACTAATCTATCATAGCAATTAGCATCCTAATACCAGCAACATATCTCACCCAATATGATCACAGCGGTACAATGCAAAGCATATTTTGCATCCTTGACAAGAACCCTTACTCAATTATGTAAGATATTTCTACAGAAGTATAAGGTGTATGGCATTAGAGGCTTAGATCTTTGTAGTTAACATTTTGCCTCTGAACACATACTCTCCAAGGGAAGTATCCTTACACAAGTTTGTAAAAAACTTCAATTTGCCAAAATGGTCTTGGTATCATACTTCGTTCATCTCCCATTAGAATAGCTTATCTTGACTTAGGTTAGGCAACACCGAACTTTGAACCATAGTTTGAGAACTTTTCTTTTGTTGATAATTTTCAAGTATATTAAATCCAACCAAAAAACTAGGATCACCTTCACCCAAGTTTCTCACAATGTCAATGTTACTGATCAGTGGATGCATCTTTATTGGTTGTGAGGTGGCGATCTTACAATATTTTCCTACAGTACACGAGTACCTCTACATATGTGATGAACTTGTCAACAAGATGATGTTATGTGATGAAGTTGTCAACAAGATGATGTTATCAGCCAGACAAGGAATGCTCCATCTAGTCCAAGCAAGCATATAATGATCCAATATGGCCTTTGTAAGTCTTGAAATTTGCCTTTTGTTCACAATATCATAAAAACAAAATATTGCAAGACTTCCATAGAAATTATTTTCAAGGGAACTTGCTTCATCATCCAAGGCAAATAAATAGTATTAACTTGAAATGGTCCTTCACAAGTATTCAATCTAGATGCTATGCAGTCTAGATCCAAATCGTGGAAATTCTCTTCTAAGCTATGAATTAAGGTATTGAGGTTTTCTTTTCTTCTAGATATAACTCTTTTGAAACAAATCAAACAAGAGTTTAGTGATACCATTTCTTACTTCAGTAGTACACAAGGCATCAATCAAATGTCACTTTCACTTACAAGGGAGACTTCTTATAGTGACTTGCATACAAAGCAGTCACAATTTCAAGCATTAAACCCTCCTTTTGCAGACAGTCTTTATCAGACTTTACTTCGCTGGCATTATGGACCTATCTTTCGTTCCTTCTTAACTTGTTGGTCTTTTAATTGAGACACTTTGGATTCCTTTTGATTGAGGCACCTCGGACTGACTGAAGCGCTTCTTCAGTTTCTTCTGCAGCCTGGTCCTGAGGTCCTCTGTTCCTCTTACAAATGGACTGTGTTGACCCTGCCGCTTACACCTACCTACAAGTCAGTGAGAAAAGCCTTCAACCCCACAAGGTGTGGTTGGTGGTAGAGAACTTAGAGAAGGGGTTGTCACACTAATCCCGACTCTCTCCGTTTGAGTTATCTCCTAGGCTAGCTAAGAGGGGTGGTCCCTAATGAAAAGTTAAGTTAAAAGATGTGAGTTTCTAGGAGAGTGTTATAGTGAAAATTGATTTAGGATTTATGGGCAAATATGAAGTGAGCAACTTGAAATAACAATGCCAATCATTAATATGATTAAAAACCATAAAACAAGTGCCTTATAAGGAATTTGCTCAACAATTTAAAGATATATTTGCTCAAAGTAAAATGCAATGCTTTCAAAAGAGAAAACAAAGTAACCCTGAAATGTAAATAAGAATTGTTAGCACAAGATATGTAAGATATAAAAATGCTTTTGAGATAATCAACTTTATAAATCAAAACATGTGAAACATATCTTGCCAAAACCCAAAAATTAGTAATTAACTTGGAAATGTAAAAGAAAGGAAGCGCTAAACCAAAACACCAATATGCAATTAGACTTGAAACATGAAAAGAAAGCACTTGTTTGAAATGATTACAATACTTGCTTTTGGAATAGACTTTGCATATGAAAACTCAAACCATCAAGAGACAAGTAAAGTAAATGTAATGTAAAGTGCTCTTGGTTAATCTTATTAATTAGCTCTACAACAAGATTACAATTTAACTCTTCAATCCTCAAACCTCACCCTCGCCCAATGATATGAATCTCACAGTGAGGAGCTAATAGAGGAGTAGAAGATCCCTAAGATGTCTACTTCAACCAACTTATGTTGGAGGTAAAATTTTAATGAGGCTTGGGGCCTTCCTACACTAAAATGCCTAGATGAAATGCAAAATGTGTTAATTCCCCAAATTAAAATAATGATACATGCAAATGCTTCAAAGAGATTGATTTGCAATGCTTGAAAATGAAATAGTGTTCAACATAAGTTGCAATTATAACTTCAATTGGAGGAATAAAATTAGCCTACAAGTGTTGTGTGTGTTTCATCAATGAATTAAAATGATACAAGTAATTTGCTTGAAAGTAAAATTTGTTTCAAATAGACAATGACAATAAATTGCTCCAATATTCAAGATAACAATGTAGCATAAAATTGAAGCATGTGTTCAAGTGCTCATGAAACAATTTACGAAGGTAAATGGAAACGAATCAAAGTTTGTTAAGAATATAAAATGCTTGCATGTAAAGGATGAATTGCCCAAAGTAAAGTGTAAGCTTGTAGCTCCAAGCAACAATGAGAAAGAAAATGTAAAGCTCAAATGAAATTGTAACAAACTTTAACTTAATGAAATGTGATAGTGAGGTTGTGTTAATTCCCAATTAAAGCATGCATATAAGTAAATGAAGTATGAAAGCAAGCTTAAACCATGCAAATGTCAATCCACCCAAGAGAAGCCTTCCCCTAAATGGGGGGATAGGATACCATGGGAGAAATCCCAAGCTCCCACAAGCAAATTAGATCTTTTATTAATATTACAATGAGAAGAGGGCCCTTCAAAGTTCTCAACTATACTTCAAGGAGAGTCCTCACAATAATTGCTTGAAACTTGGACACTAGACCTCATTTCTTGAGAAAATAATGACAAGATCTCACAAAACTTATGCAAGGGAAACAAGGTGTGAGTTTCCTCCAAATGCCTAGGCTTAAAGAAGAAAATGGGCAGCCCTCTATTGAACTCGACTTGGCCAAAATAAGCCTCAAAAGGGCTCACAACATCCTTGGAAATCGAACCCCCAACATTTGCCAAAGGTCCTGCAAACACTTGTTAGATGTTGCGGGAAGTTGCTCTTGAAAATCTGCCACCCAAGAGTTAACAAACAATCCAAACAATGACTACAAAATAACTTAAGTATTAATGGAAAATCAGCAAGATAAAATGTATATGTACAATTATAATTTACAAAAGGCTAAGCTAAAGGGTGAGAGTAAACTTTCGTCTTTGCTTAGCCATCTTCAAGCTCTTAGATAGCAAATGAAAGAAATAAAGTACCATGTTTTTTTAAAAGAGATTTAAATTTAGAAGTTCTCGGCTTGTGCACAAACTATGTGCCGAAATCCCTGCAAAACCACTTTGTAAGATAAGACTATGAAGGTTCAAAGAACAAATGAGAGCTCCTTTAAGAATGTATCAAGAGTGGGTTGGTCTCTCCAAAGACTTCCCCTCACGCTTGATTTTGTAATTCCAACAAGATGTTCCCTCTACAAAACTTCAATCAAGAATTAATTCCATATAGATTTAGCAATAAACAATGATAAGAAACTCTAAAGATTTATTTAAAACCAACTAGAGCATTCTATACCTAGAGCATACTTCTAAATCAAATGTCAATGCAAGATAGCTCTACATTAACAAATCTACAAGAGCATATGGAAGCAAATTAAATCAACGCATGAGTAAAAGGAATTATACCAATGCTCGACAATTCATCACACTCGAAAAGGAGGAACACCTCATGAATGAAACCCCAAAGTCTTTATTGATATTTCCGAAAGTGTACAAGGCAGCAGTGCTTTCACAAGCACAATAACTAGTAACAATCTTATGACAATGTGAGAGCCCATGGCTCTATTATATAGAGAGTTGGAGCGAATCCCAATGAAGAATGACAATGACAAATGGCATTGGAGCCAATCTCAATGTAGAAGTGATTAAACAAGTGGCATGAGGTAACAATCCCAAAGAGAAATTCGAATTTGTTTAATGGAGCTCCAGTGCCAAGTGTAAAAATCGAATTCTGGCAAGTGGACATCATTTTCTTCTTCCCTTATGTGCCAAATTCGAATTGCATGGTGGAATGACAAGTGTATATGGGTGGTAACCCATGTGGGGACAATTTCCCACAAAAATCTCCACCAAATATTCTCCAAAATCCTCCCAAATGTGCATTAACTTCACAAATTCGAATTTCCAAGCGGCTTTTTCATTTAATGCCAGAAATTTGATTTTATTTGAGCACATGTCCTTTCTTTGACTTTAGGAGTCCACACTACTTTGGGACTTCACTTTAACTCCCCCATAATTTTCCACCTCATTTCCACAACATTTAGCATGTGTGGATATTTATTTTTCTCCGTTTATTTAATTTATGGCTTAATTAATTGCCAGATTTCCCACTAAACTTAGGAAAAGTGGGTTTTGAGGGTTCAAAACACATTATTAACCCCTCAAAGTATGTCATAGTAGAAAATTGAGGGTGAAAGGTGTAATTTTGATTACTCATACCCCATACAACTTCTCTAGACTAAACTTATTACAATTTAGTTACAATTTATTTGCAATTTTTGACTTGCGGGAAATATAAAAAATTAAAAAATGACCACCTAGACCTAACCAAATTCCACGAAATTTTTTGTGTGATCTAGTATGGTAATATACATCGACTCTAAACACTAAGATGTGTCAGAGGCTCAACCTTCAAACCGTCACCCCAGCTTTGGGGTAAAACGTGAGTGAAAAAA
The DNA here is from genome assembly GCA_000404065.3 of Pinus taeda. Lineage (NCBI taxonomy): Eukaryota > Viridiplantae > Streptophyta > Pinopsida > Pinales > Pinaceae > Pinus > Pinus taeda. The sequence goes on along the minus strand of APFE031464725.1, from coordinate 227,850 downwards.
CCTAGAAAATTATCTGCCTCTGAAAAAGAAGGGATAAGTAACCAGATAAAGAAACACTCCTAGGCCTGTTACAGACTCAAAACTCATCATTACTAGTATCACTTATTACAATTCCCCGTAGGGTGTGTAATCTGGGTACAAGAAAGATTATGAGAAGATAGAAGTAGAGTTAAAAAACTCTGTTGACTGACGATATCTGATGGTACAAGTGTGCTCTGGATCATCCTTGGGCATGGAGTCTTCATGTAATCATCAGGTGCCACTCCAGTGATCAACAGATTAAAATCCTAAACCTAGGCTTCGGCCTTCTTCCTTCAATCCAAAACTTTGTTGGCATATTATGAGCTTCGGCCTCCTTCAAATAGCAAATACATTGACCTTCTTTAAACATAAAAATCTTAGATGCTTCGACTCTCCATTGAACAAGCTCCAATCCCTTTAGGGCTTCTGCCTTTCCACAGAAGATAAAAACGAAGTTTTGATTACGCCCAAAAGTCTTCTTCCTTGCATATGTGGACAGACCTGACAAATTCTCTTATTTGCATGAGTGAACAGTGATCAAGACTGAAGACTAACTCGCTCTCCCTTCAATCAAGACTAAAGACTAACGGCTTCTTCAAGGCTACTCTTTCAACCTTACTCTAATACCATGTTGATATTTTCAAGATTTTCTATATTGATAATTACTTCTAATAATTTCTTCATTAGTTTAACTTGTGTCACCTTCATCATTAAGCAATTATACATAGAAAATCTTCAATAGTAAAATAATAAAAACAAGAGGATCATAAAGAGATAGCCAAACAAGAGACACAAAATTTATCCTGGGAAAACCCTAACCAAAGAAAAACATAGCAAACTTTTCTTAGAGAAATTGTCCAATTCAACAAGAGATACAACCTGATTTCCTAGTGAAACAGAGACAAATTTGGCCTCTTGAAATTTCAGTCTATTGTCTCAGAAACCGTCCTCCTTCATGCCTCGAATTTGTCCTCTCATTATGCCTCGGATTTGTCCTTCTAGTCTGCCTCAGATTCATCCTCTTTAGTCTCTTGCGTGTGAACAAAGTCAATAGAAGATGGTGATCCGAATATGCCAAGAGGAGGAGGTCGAATGTGTTAAATTTCCATGAAACTCTACAACTACTTAGACGAATAACTGAAAACAGAAATCTAGTTAACTTTCACCAAGATACAGAGTCTCTTAACAATTCATATGTAATGGAATAAAAACACATCACACAAATTGACACTTATTTTTCTCAAGAAACCCAACTGGGAAAACCTACTTTCTTGATGTGGTTATTTTATTCACTGTCTTGTAGCATTTGAATCTATTACAAAGCAATTTGCCTCTCTTGAGAAAGTGTTTTCATTCTCACACAACTCTTAGCTTATACAATTGATATTGGATGCTTTGATCACTACTTGATCTCAGTTCCTATACACAATTCTTCCTTCGCTGCCTCCTTGACTTGCTTTGCAAACCTCGCTGACTTGCCTCAGTTATGCTCCTCCTTCATTGTGCACTTTGCCTCCTTATTCCTTGTGTTAATCTCCTATTTCATAGCACAATCCAGTCCCTATTTCTTAGTGCACTTGAGCTCCTATTTTTTAGGACCCCAGCTCCACACAACCTGCACACAACCAATCCTCCTAAATCCTAGCACACTTTTGCTCCTATTCTTTAGGACACAATTCATGCACTCCACAATCAAGGCTCTCTCACACTAACTTGTGGGCTTTGTCTTGTCACAGTCCTTCATGCACAAAACAATTGCAATTTACTTGTGCCTTCGTCCTCTCTTTATAGATTCGGTCCATGTTACATTAAGCTTAGTTCAAATTTAGAACTCGAGTTGTGATAGCAAGTTAACTGAGAGTGTTACTCACTCTCCTTCCAATCATCACTGGAGTTGTTAACTCATGCTCTCTCCAATCAACACTAGAGATCTAACTTGCTCTGCCTTCAATCAAGACTGAAGACTAACTCGTTCTAACTGAACTACTAACTGCCACCTTGTTCTGTAGTCAAACTAATGAAGACTCCACTTAACTGAAGCTCCAACTCTACACATGCTAACTTGATGATTATTCCAGTAAACTGGAAATAACTCATCCTAACTGAAGTTAACTCATGAGGACAACAAGCTAAGGCACAAGCCAAAAGACCTTGCTCACTACATTTTCAACATAGTGGCATTTAAATAGTGATCTTAATGAGTCTGAGTGTCACCCTATGTTGGGTTGACTTGATCATTTAGAGCCGACCTTACATTTTGGAGGCAAAATTCATAATTCAAATTCGAATTTTTCTTCTTTTGAAGCTGACATGAGGTATACATTTGTATTTATCATGAAGACCAACCATGCAAATTGAAGAAGGCCCTTTACAAGCTGAAGCAAGAATAGTGTGCTTGGTACTGAAGGATTGATGAGTACCTGTTAATCTCAGATTTTATGCTTCTGTGATTCATGATATATTGTTCAGATCTTCCGGAAAAAAATCACATTGAGAGCAAAGGGTCGACGCGTTTCAAAACTAAATCAAGGTTCATCATCAGGACCAGGATGAGGGGGAAGATTAACTGACAGAAATGTATAGATCTCACATATGAAACAGTAAATTCCAACGGTTAAATAAAACAAGTGAACGTTACAAGATCAAAGTCAAATCAAATAATTTTGATTTTATTTCAGTCTATTTTACTATAAATTTTTAACTTTAAAATAATATTCTAACAAATTTTTATTATAATTTATATTATATATATAAACTCATTAATTATTTAAATAGATCTAATTTTGTTAAAATAATAATAATAATATAATAATAAATCAAGACATAAAAATAATATTTTATAAATTTCAAATAAATAAAGGAATAACTACATAAATTGATAGATTAAAAAATAAAGACATAAAAAATATTTATAGATTTCAAATAAATAAAGGAATAAATAGATAAATATATTTATAAATTACAAATAAAAAGGAATAACTAGATAAATTGATAGATTAAACTAAAAATAAAAACTAACCAAGGAGAGAACAAAGAGAAAGGACCCACGAGTTGTTTAACTTCCATCCATCATCCCTATTAAGAGTTTTTTTTCCTCTTTTCAATTTCAATGGCTTCTCTTAATTTTCGGTGATGGAAATAATCAACCCTCGTGAGGACCTTAGAATCCTCTAAGCAGATATGGTGCTTCGTTAATTCAACATGTTCTGCCAAAGCAAATGAGCGGGTCCTACAATGCTTAAGGTCCGTCACGTGCTCTTGAATCCTTTGTGAAATAGAACGACCAGTCTCACCTATGTAGGGGGGTCCACATGAACATGGGATTAAATAAACACCTCTCATGCATTTGAGATCAATAGGGTCTTTGACAGATCTTAAAGAGCTACGAATGGTTTTAAAAGGTCTAAAGGTGGAGCCAATATTTTGCTTTTTAAGAATTCTAGCAATTTTGTCAGTCGTCCCTTGGATAAATGGAAGTTGTACATTAAAGTCCACCCTAACCTCTTTTTTAGAATTAGGTCCCCGACTAGCTCTTAAAAAGGCTCTGAAACCTTGCAACTTGCTATAACCATTCTTCTTGAAGACATTGAAGAGATGGATTTTTCATCCATCAGATGGTTTTCATCCATAAGAGTACCTGTTAAGTTTGGGCTTCACTAAAACTACTACAAACCCCACTCTTTATTATTTATTTGATAAATCCGATCTGCTTCTTTTAGTCCTATATGCAAATGGCCTTATGCAAGACAAGGTTGGCACATGAATTCACAATTAAGGACATTGGTCTTATGCATTATTTCACAGGGCTAGAGTGGCAGAGTCTAGGAGAGGTCTTCCTCACATAAGGAAACCATGCAGTCAAGATTCTCAAGAGATTTCAGATGATGAATTATAAACACTTGGCTACTCCTATCAGAAAATTCATATTCAAATGCGGTATCTCCATCTATGCACAGATAATGGATAGGTAACCTTATGTATCTAGTCAATAACATACTTGATATTTGTTTTTGTCAAAATTGGCAACTAGGACCAAACTCCATGTGGGGCTACTCATTTATGGCAGGCTAGCAACTGATATTTTTCTTGGATTCCTCTCGTCGAGAGGTGTAGGATTGATCTAAAGATCATCCGATTCCGATATGTATTCATGAAGATATGAATTTATTTGTGTTATGTGACAATTCGTCAAGGTCGGCCAGCAACCAAATTATCTCCACTCAGCCTCAACATTGCACCATAAATAAGAGAGGTCTTCAAGTCATTTGGTCACTCATCTCTTGTGATCTCTCTCCACTTGTCTTTGGGTTTTGGTGGTAGGAGAGATCTAAAGAGGATACGTTGCCCTAGAGGAGATGCCCTAGACCTTAATGCAGTCATGAAAGAGAGAGGCCTTAACACAGTCATGAAAAGAGAGAGACCTTAACACAGTCATGAAAAGAGAGAGGCCTTGACGCTATCATGGAGCAGAGCCCTTAACGTTGTCTTGAAGGAGTCATATAGCCGCAAAGGAAGAAGATAACTAGGCCGCAGTTAATGAGGGTTTTATGCAGCAAGAGGGGGATCCTTATACATTGAATAAAGGAGGCCTTAACAAGCCCTAGCCGCAGTCCAAACAAGTGTCCTATGCCATTGTTCTAAAGTGCCCTAATCGCAGGTCTAGTAGAGACCCCAATCCGCTGTCCTAGAAGGCTCTCAGTTGCAGGTCTAAAGGGAGTTTTAGACGCAGTTGTGAAGGCACTTTAGAAGCCCTATACGCAACAATAAGGAGGCCCTGATTTATCGTTCAAGATGCTCCTATCTACAGCTAGCCGCAGTCAAAGAGATGTTGTCATCAATGTTGCATTAATCGTTATCGGGATAATATCGGTGAGAGGAAAAAATCGGAAAAAATCGTAATTATTGGGAAATAATCGGGAAAAAATTGTTTGGTACAAAAATATTTATTTTTTTCATTTTTTTTCAATTTTTTTAATATCTAAACCATCTACAACATAAAATAAATACATTGACACATAAATATGATAAAAGAACTAATATATAAGATGTTTAATATCATTTCTAGTGCTAAAATCACACATAACATTGAATCATGTCCTTTATAGTAAGTCTCGACTCGTAAGTCTCAACTCAGCCTCAAAATATCAACAAAAATATAATAATGTATCTCATCATGTCATAATGTCATATACAATAAAATGAAGAAAATAACTAAAGTCTAATCCTATTGATTTCCTCTGCCCCTCTTGTGAGAAAATGCCACAACTTTCCCTTTCCCTCTAGATGTAGATGCTGGTGCTGGTGGAGTTGGCAGTGGAGTCTGCTATGCTCTAGAAGCTGAAGAACTAGAAGTAGGAGCTATAGGAGGTAGAACACATCCTCTACTGGTGGCAGGGGTAGCCCGGGCAGGTGGTGTCACCTGGCAACATTACAATCTCCCAATCCTGAAATCCTGAAAAACTGATAAGTCTGTTGGATTTTGAATGAAATATAAAATTCTACTTTCTCCATATGAAATCCAATGAGGTTGGAACCACTCTCAAACATCCTGAGTCATTTCATGGTAATGTTAAAAATTTAAGTAAAAATCATCATTTTACTTTAAGAATTTAACATTACCATGAATAGCATATCAATACTAGGGCCTAGACTTGATCAATAAGCTACCACACTCAAAAATTATTTGTTTCTTTCAAAAAAAATTGCATTTCGAACATTTAGCATCCCCTATAAAACCTCGTTGCCCCAATTGCCTACGATAAAAACGGAAAAAAAATCGTGATTTCTTCCAAAAAATCGGGTATAAAAAAAAAAAAAAATTGGCGATAATTTCGGATATTACTCGCAATAATATCGGCAGCGGGAAATTATCGCGATATTATCGCATTTTTAACAACACTAGTTGTCATACACAGTTAAAGGTGGCTTCATTTCAGTGTTAATACTCACTGTCAAGTGGAGAATAAATTCACTGTTCAAAGTGGTCCAAATCCGCAGCCTAAAAGGGAACTCTAATATGCTGTTTAGAGATGCCCTAATGTGCCCTAATTGCAGTTGGTTGTCAGCATGAAAGTGGCATGGTTTGGGACAGTATAAGGCCGGTTTCTTCTTGCAAGAGGACTAAGTTAAAGGAGCATAACATAAGACCTGTTAGGGTGTTATTGAAGGGACATGTCATAATGAATTGAAGGGACATGCCATAATGAATAAGTTGCCTGAAGACTGTGTGTTAGGCCGTAATCCATAACACCACAGTCAAGCATCTCATATGAATGTATGAGGACCTATATATGCCCAGATCTTCAGCTTAATCTAGGAGTTGTCTTGTGAGACAATTTTGTTGTGATCTCAGGCCATCTTGATGACTATTAGAGGGTTGTATTATGCTGCTGCAATTTGAGATGGACAAAGCTATTAACATGGCTTCATATTACTGCATTGAGAATTAGTCAGCTAGCTAGGTGCAGCATTGTGATGGAATCATCTTTGAGAATCAATTGAAGAATGTTTGCCTTCACTTGATTTCAGAACTGCAGTCCTTGTCATCAAATCTGCAACCTCATTGGGTCATCTTCATGGTGAAGATCTCTGATGTCTAATCTCTTAGCTTGACAAGTCAAAGTGTTGACTTCAAATGTATTTGTACTATCTCTCTCTCTGCTGAACTATTGAAGAATATAAGAAGAATTGATCAAGGGTTTCCCCACATTGGGGTTTGTCCCTGGCTAGCGCGACATCTTGTGTCCTCTTGTCTTGGCTTGTTTTATGATGTTTATATTTATGTTCTATTTGCACTTTACAGTCATGCTGATGTGATTGCTAATCTGAATATAGTCATTGAGCTAAAAATGAAAAATTGAAGTAAATTGCTCTCAGCATAGAACATGCCTAAAACTTAACATGGTATCAGAGTTGAGGTGAAGACAAAGCCCAAGCAAGAGTGAAAGAACAACCACCAAATACAGTTGGACAAGGTCAAAGGCTCAATGGGTTCCTTATCCCTCTTCCTGGTTGAAGACAAGCTCCATAAAAAGCATATCATAGATGGAAGATGTCTTTGAATCTGACATTAGAAGAGCAAGAAGTGCTTGATTTCGTGAAGGGTAAAATCCCTAAACCTCCATCAAATGCACCGACTGCTCCAAAGATCAACTACACCAAGGGTGAAGTCGAAGCAAAGAAGATTATCAGATATTCCACTGACAAGCGTCTGGTGGCCTACCTAAAGGTCACTTCAATGGAAAATCTGGATCCAAGGGTGGAAGGAAGGGCAAGTGCCTTGCTTGCAATAAGTTTGGCCATTATGTAAAGGAGTGTCCAAGTAGAAGAGACACATCACTAATGATGATCACAATCATTCCAGGGGCATCTTCAATGATCAAAGGAATGACAAGTACAATAGCAAAGGAAAAAGAAAGCAAGGAACTACAGGTATGAAGAATCAAATGTTGTTTCTGATAACCAAAAAAGAAGTATTATCTTATATTGGCCCTCTCCACTACCTCTCCTCCGGACTCGTTGGGAAATTGGCTTATTGATACAAGGAAGCACTCTCTAATCTGATAGAGAAGGAAACAATATTGGAGATTATCCTTGGAGATGATGCCACCTATCTCGTAAAGGGTGTAGGGAATGTTACTCTTCAATTGAATCAGAGTAACTCGATTCATTTACAAAAAGTTCGTAGTGTACCTGATCTCAAGAAGAACCTGGTCTCCATTTTGGCAATGGAAGTGAAAGGTTTCAAAGTGGATTTCATCGATGGAAAGGTATGTGGTTGGAAAAGGAATTTTAAAGATGCTTTTACTCTTGGGTTCAGGGTTGGCAATTTGTATCAAGTTGCAGGAAGTCCAATGAGGACCATGTCATATGACACATCTCTTCTATGGCACCGGAGGTCTGCCCATCTTCATTGTGGGGCCCTACCCGATGTGAGACAAATGGTGACAAGGATGCCTAAAGTCAAAGACGAGCATGAAGGTACATGTCCGAGATGTACCGAAGGAAATCTTACAAGGGGACCATTCCCCTCATGTAATAGCAAGACCTCAGATGAGGAACAACCCAAGGGGTTTGAGATTCATGATCGGGAATCTCATGTGTTTAGGTGGAAGAAAGCTCTCTATGATTTAAAGTAAGCACCCCGAGCTTGGTATGAGAGGATTGATAGATGTCTAATGAAGCTGAGATTCACTAGGAGTGAAGCCGATCCAAACCATTGCTCTAAGGTTGTGGATGATAGACCTCTCATACTGGTACCTTATGAGGACGACCTCGTTCTGACAGGTGCAGACCCTCTCATTTGCAAAAGTAAGAGGGAGTTGGATTCCGGATTTGGAATGGTGAACTGCAAACCCGTGACTACCTCAATGGAGCCTAACTTTAAGAAGTTATGGGTAGTGATGTCGGACCTGATTTGGGAAATGCTTCTGAGTTTCATAAACTCATAATAGCATTGATGTTCTTGGTGAACTCCCGTCCGGATATATGTTTTGCAGTTAGCATGTTGAGCTCATATATGGTTGAGCCTCACTAGATTGGTGCCAAGAATCATTTGAGATATCTTTAGGGCACAATCTCTCATGGATTGAGATACAATGTTGGAAATGTGAAGCTGCATAATTATTCTGATGTTGACTGGGCAGGCAGTGTGGAGGATTGCAAGAGCACTTATGGATGTTGGTTCTCTTTGGGTTCTGCTTCAATATCCTGGATGAGCAGGAAGCAGAAGTCGATTGCTTTGCGCATCGCTGAGGCAAAATACATAGCTGCGAGTATGGTCTCGTGTGAAGCTGTCTGGTTGAGGAATCTCTTTAGTGAGTTGTTTGGACATGTGCTGGATACCAACGTGATCTTCTGTGACAACCAGAGTGGGATTTGATAGTTGAGGAATCTCGTGTTCTATGATCGCTCCAAGTATATAGACATCAGGTGCCACTTTATCTAGGATATGGTACAACAGAGAGCAAGAAGGCTCCAACACATTTGGGGCTAATGTGTAGGTCGCTAATATTCAGATGAAGCCCCTGGGAAAAGTCAAATTCTTGACTTTCTGAGAACGACTAGGAGTAGTGGAGAGACCCTCTCCTGAGGGTCCTGTATGATATGGACATTAAGCTCTGGGAGCTCCAAGGGGCTTGAGGGTACTTCTTGGAGCGATGAGCAACCATATGGTGAGTGGTTCAGCCTTCCCCTAGTGGTTTGCCATGTAGGCAGGATGAGTGGTTCATCCTTCTGCTAAGACAATCATAGGGTGAGTCGTTCAGCCTTCCCCTAGTGATTTGTTGTGTACAAGGTGAGTGGTTCAGCCTTCCCCTTGGATACCCCATGGCGACATGTAGGCAGGTTCATCCTTCTCCTGCTGAGACATCCTACCCATGCAGTGTGGGACTCATGGGAAGTACCTCTCATCTGGTCAATGAGCAAGGAAATGAGGATAGAGACCATAATACTACTGATGGACACATCATGTAGTACCGTACTCCCTATGCTAGGATGCTATTGACCTGGGATCAATTGGTACTAACTTCGGGTCAGTAAGAGTGGTATGAGACACTCTCCTTATTTGGAACTGATTTCGGTTCAATAAGAGTGGTATAAGGCACTCTTCATATGGGACTGACTTCGGGTCAGTAAAAAATGGTATGATACATTCTCAATCACTTCTTCTTCATAGTTCAGCAGAGCAGTGCAGGGCATTGTGTTGATGACAGAGATAGTACAGACTGGCATGTGGATTAGCAGATGGAGTTCTCCCTAGTTGAGAGGGAGTGTTAAAATTGGCAACTAGGGCCAAACTCCATGTGGGTCTACTTATTTATGGCAGTTAATATTTTTCTTGGATTCCTCTTGTCGAGAGGTGTAGGATTGATCTAAAGATCATCCGATTCCGACATGTATTCATAAAGATATGAATTTATTTGTGTTATGTGACAATTCGTCAAGGTCGGCCAGCAACCAAATTACCCCCACTCAACCTCAACGTTGCACCATAAATAGGAGAGGTCTTCAAGTCATTTGATCACTCATCTCTTGTGATCTCTCTCCACTTGTCTTTGGGTTTTCGTGGTAGGAGAGATCTAAAGAGGATACGCTGCCCTAGAGGAGATGCCCTAGACCTTAACACAGTCATGAAAGAGAGAGACCTTAATGCAGTCATGAAAATAGAGAGACCTTAACACTGTCGTGGAGGAGAGCCCTTAACGCTGTCCTGAAGGAGTCATATAGCCGCAGAGGAAGAAGATACCTAGGCCACAGTTAATGAGGGTTTTATGCAGCAAGAGGAGGATCCTTATACACTGAATAAAGGAGGCCTTAAGAAGCCCTAGCCGCAGTCCAAACAAGTTTCCTATGATGCTGTTCTAAAGTGCCCTAATCGCAGGTCTAGTAGAGACCCCAATCCGCTGTCTTAGAAGGCTCTCAGTCGCATGTCTAAAGGGAGTTTTAGACGCAGTTGTGAAGGCACTTGTGAAGCCCTATACGCAGCAACAAGGAGGCCCTGATCTACCGTTGAAGATGCTCCTATCTACAGCTAGCTGCAGCCAAATAGATGTTGTCATACACAGTTAAAGGTGGCTTCATTTCGATGTTACTACTCACTGTCAAGTGGAGAATAAATTCACTGTTCAAAGTGGTCCAAATCGCAGCCTAAAAGAGAACTCTAATCTGCTGTTTAGAGATGCCCTAATGTGCCCTAATCGCAGCTGGTTGTCAGCGTGAAAGTGGCATGGTTTGGGACAGCATAAGGCTGGTTTCTTCTTGCAAGAGGACTGAGTTAAAAGAGCATAGCATCAGACCTGTTCGGGTGTTATTGAAGGGACATGTCATAATGAATTGAAGGGACGTGCCATAATGAATAATCTTCCTGAAGACTGTGTTAGGCCGCAGGCCATAACACCACAGTCAAGCATCTCGTATGAATGTATGAGGGCCTATATATGCCCAGATCTTCAGCTTAATCTAGGAGCTGTCTTGTGAGACAATTCTGTTGTGATCTCAGGCCATCTTCATGACTATTAGAGGGCTGTATTGTGCTGCTGCAATTTGAGATGGACAGAGCTATTATCATGGGTTCATATTCCTGCATTGAGGATTAGTCAGCTAGCTAGGTGCAGCATGGTGATGGAATCACCTTGGAGAATCAGTTGAAGAATGTTTGCCTTCACCCGAGTTCAAAACTGCAGTCCTTGTCATCAGATCTGCAACCTCATTGGGTCATCTTCATGGTGAAGATCTCTGATGTCTGATCTCTTAGCTTGACAAGTCAAAGTGTTGACTTCAAATGTATTTGTACTATCTCTCTCTCTGCTGAACTATTGAAGAATATAAGAAGAATTGATCAAGGGTTCCCCACATTGGGGTTTGTCCCTTGCTGGCGCCACATCTTGTGTCCTCTTGTCTTGGCTTGTTTTATGATGTTTATGTTTATGTTCTATCTGCACTTTACTATCATGCTGATGTGATTGCTAATCTGAATATTGTCATTGAGCTAAAAAAGAAAAATTGAAGTAAATTGCTCTCAGCATAGAACATACCTAAAACTTAACAGTTTTGCAATAAAAATTGTGAGCCAATATATGGTTAAACCACAGCAGATTCACTGGGTTGCTACAAAACATCTCCAATACTTGAAGGGCACAATACATCATGGTATAAGGTATTTTTGAGATGGTGAGTTGATGTTGCATGGTTTTGTGGATTCTAAGTCAGTTAGAGATGCAAGTGGCAAGTACAGTACTTCAAAGTTCAAACCTTCAAGGTTTTGCTTCAATTTGGATTCAGGTAGGATATCCTAGTTCAACAGGAAGCAAGCAGTAATGACTTCAACAGAGGCAGAATATGGCAGTTAGCTCTGCCAGTTGTGAAGTTATCTAGCTTCACAAGTTAATTACAAAGATGACCAATTATATATTGGAGCCTATTGAGGTATACTGTGACAATTAGAGTTGCATCGAACTCCTAGAGAATACAGTGTTTCACAATCGCTCTAAGCACATAGACATCCAGTACCATTTCCTCAAAGAAATAGTTCAAAACAGTGCACAGATTCTAGAATATGTTCCTTCAAATTCACAAGGCGGGGAGTAGATACCTTAATGAATCCTGTCGTTGAGGGGAAGTTTCAGATGTTGAGGAAGAGACTGGGTTCAGCGCATAACACTTTCCTCAGAAAGAGTGAGTATTAAATTTTTATCTTTGTTGCTCAATGAGTTTCCTCTGGTAGTGATGGTGCTCCAACTTCATTGTCCTCAGTTTATATGCACAGTAGTAAAGAGAGGGCAATGTGTCTGAGAGCACAACAATAGTGGAATAGAGGAGGAACATAACAGTTATGTAGGAGACAGATGGAGGGGGCACATGCATGCAAAAACCTTAGAAACTTCCAGATTTAAACTGTTGTTTGCATGGAGCACTTCAGTTAGCTTTTTCTATTTCGAAGTTTGTCTTGCATGATGGAGGGGGCACATGCATACAAAAACCTTAGAAACTTCCAGATTTAAACTGTTGTTTGCATGGAGCACTTCAGCTAGCTTTTTCTATTTCGAAGTTTGTCTTGCATGATCGAGGGGGCGCATGCATGCAAAAACCTTAGAAACTTCCAGATTCAAACTGTTGTTTGCATGGAGCACTTCAGTTAGCTTTTTCTATTTCGAAGTTTGTCTTGCAAGCACTATCTATTGATAGAATGGGCACAAATCCCTAGAGAGTGTTAGGCCACTTGCATGAGGAGTTGAGGGAATGGATCCCAAGGAGGTGTGTGCACGCATGCCACAATTATCCTCCAGTTGGGGTGCACTACCTCCAACTCTTCTATCCATACAAAAGAGTGCACTAGCTAAGTGGATTAAGGTTAGGGATTAACTAAGTTACCTTGTGCAACCAAACATATTGTATCCCCCCTCTTCTTCCTATTATATGAAGGAGATTTGAGGTGCACCACTTTGTTGGTTGGCAAGTTTTAGTTTTAAGCTTTGTAATGTAATGGAGGACGAAATAGCCTATCCAACCCTGTAAGCTATAGTCTTGTTAAAGGGATAAAAACCCAATTTTCCCTATGTTGGGGCAAAATTGGGCAAAAGTTGGGTCCTCTGGGACTAAATTAGGGGTTGCACCCACAAACCCTTACATTTTGTAGCCCATAGAAAATCTATAAATAGAAGAGCGTTGAGATCAAATAATCATCATCAATTGTGGATCAAATCATCTGTTTTCTTGAGATGTGGCTCTGAGGGTTTTAAGACCCCTTTTCTCCTACTAATTACGGTGGTGAAATATGCCACCCTAGTTAGGTCTATTTTCCTATTTTTTCTAGTTTGTTCTGGCACAGGTTATTGAAAGGAATTTCTCGTCTGAGGAAGATTAACAAGTCAATCAAATCTCTTTCGAGGCAGCATCCACCTGAAGCAAGCTAATCCAAATCCCTTCCTGAGGTCCTGCAAGTTTGTTTTGTGGTCAAATCACAGCAGAATTCTGGACAGATTAAGACTGAGACCCTATGAATCTCCTCTGTGGCAAATAGGAGTATTGTTCTGACACAGATGCATATCCTGAGGCCAAGCGTAGACAGAGGAGATTCCTGTAACCATTTTGTGACAGACCCAATTCCTGTAGTCATCCTGTGACAGACCAAAGTTCCATATGTGGTTCTGTGACAGTCCAAGGTTCCTGAAGTGTTGCAGTGGGTAAATTCAAGATTTCTGAGGCCGAGCAAGGTCATCTGGGTTCGTTTTCGTTGAGGATAGGGTCACCAATTGCAACCCCTAGGGTTTCTGAGGTCAGTTCCACAGATCCAAAGTCCTGAAAGAAAGTGCAGATCCTATACAGAACAGACGGGGTTCCTGAGGAAGTGTGAGGGTTTAAGCTGCAACAGATCCAAGACTGTTGAGGTGGTCAGAGGCAGAGAACTAGCACAGACCTGAGGCCAACTCAGGTACTTAAGTAGACAGAATATGAGTAGCATTTATCAGTCTGTAGATAAATTCGGATCTCTGTTGTGGGCAATGTTATACTACTGAACTTGTTGAGGCCTGCTTGGATTGCATTTGGATTCCACTGGTTAATGGACTGTTGAATCATACTGTTGGGGTTATTACATTATTTAAAGCGAGCACTGTTATTGAAGTTATATTCTTTGCATTGAAATTATACTGTTGTACATGAAATAGAGAAAATTTTGTTAAAACCCAAGCTACTTAAGGAAATATCTAGCGCAAAAATTTCCTTGCAATCTTACAAGCTTATGCATTGTAATTTCCTTCTTTACAGTTTGAAATGTAGTTTTTATGGTTGGCATTATCTAGCAAGGTGCTCACATGGAAAGGAGTCTTGGCAAGATCCTAGATCGTGACATGGTGTATTCTGTGCAAACCAGATGAAGAGTCCATTGATTATCTCTTTTTGCATCATCATTTCTCAAAAGAAATGTGGTTTGAATCATTAAATTTGTCAAATGTGGCTGGGAAAAGGACAGGAAACACCATTTCTGAATGTCTAAAAGAATGGTTCTCAGACAAAGCAGTATCAGCGCACAAGGCAATTCCTGGCATGATTGTGTGGCCTTTACAGTTGACAAGAGCTTAAATAACATTTCAGGGGAAAGTGATTCTGCGAATACAGATGAGCCATCAGATAAGCTATGCTTATTGAAGAATATGGAAGCCAAATACACTCAAGAATGTAACAATACTGAAAGAACCAGAAATAGATAAGGCAAAGACATGGGATTTCTTCAATGGAGTGTGTCAAGGTTCTCCAAGTCAATATGGTGCTGGTGGTATTATATATTTGGCTGAAAATCATTACATTACCTTCAAAGCTGCATGTGGACATGGAAAAAATAACAGAGCTGAGTTACGTGCTCATTGGTCGTTGCTCAAACTTGCCTTAGAAAAGGGCATAAACAATTTGCAACTACTGGGAGATTCCAAGCTTGTAATCGGTTGGATGATGGTAAGAACGGTTTGGAGAATTTAACCTTATCTCTGATCATAGAAAGGATTATTGTGGTGAAAATTTTGTCTGTCAAGGTTTCATTCCAGCTTGCGTTTAGAGAATTAACATGAAAAAGCTGATACGCTTCTCAAAGAAGCAATTTCCCTTCAAGAAAGTCAGTTGACTGTAACTGAGATAGTAAATGGCAGACCTGCTCCTGAAGAAGAATTTTCTCTCTATTGAAGGCATGTATGTGGGAAAAAAATTCATATTCTGTTGCTATGCAACCCTGGTCTGAAATCCAGTATGTAGATGTTTTTTGGAAAAAAGAAACAGAGAGGCTTAAATCACCTTATATTGGATGACTTTAAATAAAACATTCAATTTAGAGTAGATCATAGGATTAAAACTTTTCTTCGAAGTAGGTATGACTGAGTGCTAGTGAAAGCACGTGAATATGTGAATATCTTTCCTGTTTCTACTTGGAATATCAAATATACATCGTTTCTCTTCGAAAAGAAAGATTGGAATCTTAGCAAACATCGAAGTTGGAAGGTCAACTGTGATAACCACTTTTCAGCCCAACAATGTTGCAACTTTAATCTTCCTTTGCACGATGAAACCACATTGATATGGCATCCATGCTCGTTCAATTCTCTTCAGCATGACAACCTCAGTATTGCAGTCCTCTCGAGTGCTCATGACCTTGGTTAAGTTTGAGGTCTTCTCACTCACCTTGCAACTTTGTCCATTAGGCTCGACAGCCTGGCGTTGTGGGCTTTCACATCAGTGCAACTTTGTCAGATGTGTACCGTATATTTCTTACCCTTGCAACCATTGCATACGTTGCACCTTTCCCCGTGCGGGGCCTCCTTGTGTTTGGATCCTTACCTTGCAATACCTACAATGTTCATCGTCGCAACCTCCTTTTCTGGCCTTGCAAACCAATCTTTGTGGTTTCTCGTGGGCTTGCAACCTAACCCTTACAGGTCTACAACTTGCTACACTGGAACATTTCCATGACATTGTTGTGGGGTTTTTGCGGCACCCAAACATCTCGGCATTGTGCGTTGTGAATTAATTAGTTGATTCCATGGCCTTGTGCAACCTCACAGACATGGAGTTACAGATCTGACTCACATCACTATTGACAGAAAACATGACAACTAGGACTTGAAGCAAGAAGAGATGAATGGATTCATGACACCGAATCTCAGCAAGAAGTACGTAAATCTCTAGACATCCTAGTGAATTCAACTGTTAGGAAAACGAGGTCCTGTAATCGCCTAGAGCAGCAAAATCCAACTTCAATCACACCAGCAATTATTTACAATGTCATCTAAGATTGAAACAATTTCGGCATAGTTCTGATCTAATTTGAATAATTCATGTAAGTAGGCATTTCGCAACCGAATTGAACCTGCTAGCTGCACTTTGTTTTGGAACAAAGACGCAAAAGGTAGCTGTGATATTGGACCGAATTATCTCTAAAACAGAAGCAGATGATAACATCAAAGCTGGATTAACCTGGAGATCTTCTGGGTAATCTGAATTTGGTAAATTGTCCATTCCTCAAAGGTTCTACCTGAAGATTACTGGCAGAATGTATGGTGGATGAAAGGCGTTTGCCTAAGAAAAACTACATTTATACTTATATTAATTGCCCGAAATCAAAATAATTGCAGAAACAAAATCAAAAGAATCGAAGAAGAAAATGAATAAACACCTTGTTGAAGAAAATTTGGCCACTGGAGAGAATAATGTATAGTAGCAAGTAGAAATACGTGACTAAAACCTCTCGCGTTCCGGCCATATTTAGATCTGTGTCTCCTTTTGTGGCTCTGCCCTGTTCAGCGTGCGTCCCTCTCATCCGTATTTCTCTTATGCATTCAGAAAAATGAAGACTCGCTCCAAGACACTCAATACTTTTTTTTAGTTTCTGTTAATCACAAATTTTACTCAAAACTATATTTATTTATTTCAACGCGCTTTTGCTTTTACTTTTCTTTTCCGTAATTAGTCAATACTCTATTTTATTTTAGTAATTTTGAAATGGCATATGTCAAATTTTATTGCAGTAGTCTATAACGCGACTTTTTGAAAGCTTTTCTGGCGGATTTTTCCGGTCAAAATCCGGCAGCAATTCATTGGAATCCCAAGTTTGATAGCTAGTTTCTGCACAATCAATGGCTCCCAAGGTTTTTCAGGGCGCTGAATCCAAATATGCAATTAAAAAACCATTTTAACTGCTAAAAATCAAGATTTAATCTCATTTCTTTCGCCGGATTCCGTCACCGGAATCTCCAAAAAATCACATTATAGACAACTCCAATTTTATTATTTTATAATTGAAGGTTTTATAGGTTAGAGCTCAGCAGGAAGGTGTATTTTTTTAAGTAATTTGGAAACTCAATTTTATTTTATTTATTTTGTAATTTTGAATTGACATATGTCAAATTTGGTTATTTTATATTCGAAGGTTTTAGAAGTTATAGCTAAGCATGAAGGGGTTTTTTTTTAAAGTAATTTTGAATTGGATTTTATCACTGTGTAATGGAAGGTTTTGAGGTTGTATAAGTTATAGTTGTAATAATATAATATGGATTATTATTATTATTATTAATTATTATTATTATATTATTATTAAAATAGAAGGTGATAATTTGAATATTTGAGATTTTAGTTTTATGTTAATTTATGTTTTTAATATTTTTTTATTTTATTAAGGTTTAATATAATATTATTTTTGTTTTCTAAGGTTGTTTTTAAGAGGTTTGAGTTTTTTTTATGGTAGGATAGTGAAGTTCTGGAGGACTTGTGTCTTCATTTTATTACTTGTTCTAGACATTGAAGGCTTCAACAATTTTGTAGTCACCGGGCCAAAATATTAGAAGGCAAAGTTGACCCACTTTGTCAAGAAGTTAGAAGAAATACCCAACATGGAGATTCGTGTCCCCAAGCAGGATCTCAAGCTCTACAACTTGTAGAGTGTGGCCTAGTTGGTCAATTCATAGGGATCTAGCCTTCCCCGCATTCTGTGAGGATTTGGATGGAGAAAAATTCGAAGTCAATGATCAAGGGTTCTATCATGTCTTCCTTTTGTGGGAAGGGTTTTTTGCCTTCTTTGAAAATAAGGCAGATCGAGAATTGATTTTCCAAAGTGGGTCATACTTTATAGGTGCTCAAGGGTTATATCTGGATCGCTAGAGTCTATATTTTAATCCTAAAAGTGATGTGTCATCAACAGTCCCTGTTTGGGTGAAGCTCCCCTTCCTTCCTTTACATTATTGGAATGACACCACCTTCATAAGCATTGGTAATGCCTTAAGAAGATATATTGATTGAGCACAGCCACATGAGGGTTTAATTGCATGTGCACAGATCTGTGTGGAACTGGATCTGGATAAAGGACTTCCAACAACTATAAATCTAGACTTGGATAATTGGTCTCACATCCAAGAGATGGATTGCGACCAACTCCATTTAAATGCAAGGTGTGTCATGAATATGGCCACTTTGTGAGAAGCTGCAAAAAAAATAGGACAAGCAACAGAAACAGGTCAAGGAGGGGGACCATTGGTAGCAAGCCGAAAGAAGAAGAGCTCCAGCAAGGCAAACCAACAACCAGTCTAGGCAACCTGATTGAAATTGCAACAAAAAGAAAGGGTTAACTTCCCTAAAAAAAATTGGCCTAGTAAATGGAGAACGAACTAGCAAAATAAATGAGAAGAAATAGAGCAGTGACAGTTATGAGGCACTGAATATGGTGAATGAAGAAGGGGAAATCTGATGTAGGAGCATCGACCCACCTCCAAGAAAATCAGCAAGAACTAAGTTCCAGAAGGTGCAGTTGTCAAAAGGCAAGGGATTTGTTAATTTCTATTTTAAAACATGAAAAAATCAAATCCCTTAAGAATTTTAAGAATTCGTTGAGAACTTTGTGGAGAAGATAATGTTGAGCACTTTGTGGAGAGGATTGTGTTGAGAGTTTTATGGAAAATATCATAGATCTTTAAATGATCCATGATACTGTAATTTTCTAATATAAATTGTAAACATGTGTGTGTATTAAGTGCAACCATCAAAACAAATATCATAGTTTAGCAGTTAATGTAATGAAATTAGATTCCTGCATGATGTAAATATGTGTGTATATTTTATCTATGCATGTGTGTTTTTGTTATATATAAATCATGTTTGCATAACCTAGTTAATGTGTTTTTTTAGAGCAAGAGAATTGTATATGTGTTTCAAGGGCCACAGTCACTTTACAGGTGAAAGTATGACCAAAGCCACAAGTTAAGAGATGTGGAAATTAACGTTGTGAGTAGGCTGACGTGAGACTATACATACAATTTTACATGATGGAGGATTTGAAATAGCATGAATAAGTTCATGGGAAATAACCCACAAGTCCAGGATCAAGGCCAGTAAAAAGATTGAAAACAATAGACCCTCATACATCATTTTCATCAAGTGGTATCAAAGCGTAAAATATTACTACGTAAGGAGATGCAACGGAAGAATGTACAAGTTGATTGAAGATATTGTAAGAGATTTGTTTTATCTATACAAGTGACGACAAAGGAAGGTGAGAAGATTTGCTACAACCTAGAGCAAGGAGCACTCGTAGGGTTCCAAAGAAGAGAACCAAGAAGATGCCAAAAGTCCAAACTCAAGAGAAAGTTTGGTGAGGTATCGTGTAGCAAGGTGGAGACTTGTTACTGCAGAGGCATATTATAGCTCATGAATTAAAGTTGTTACGAAAAGACCATAAACATATGACTAGGAGATCATAAATTTTTGTACCTTGGAAGTCTAATGCAGAAGCATCGACCCACCTCCAAGAAAATGAGCAAGAGCTAAGTTTTGGAAGGCGCAGCTGTCAAAAGGTAAGGGATTTGTTAATTTTCTATTTAAAAGCATGAAAAACCATATCTGTGAGGGATCTTAGGAATTTGTTAAGAGCTTTGTGGAGAAGATTGCGTTGAGTGCTTTGTGGATAGGATCATGTTGAGAGTTATGTGGAAAATATCATGGATTTTGAAATGATCCATGATATTGTAATTTTCTAATATAAATTGTAAACCTATGTGTGTATGAAGGGCGACCATTAGAATGAAGATATGGCCAACCAGGTCATAGTGTAAAGTTTAGCAATTAATGTAATGAAATTAGATTCCTGCATGGTGTACATCTGTGCGCATAATTTATCTCTACATGTGTGTTTTTATTATATATAATTTGTGTTTTGCATGCGCTGGTTAGTGTGTTTTTTGAGAGCGAGAGAATTGTATATGTGTTTCTGAGGTCGTATCACTTTACAGGTGAAAGTATGACCAAAGCCACGAGTTGAGAGATCTGGAAATTAACGTTGCAAGTAGACCAATGTTGGACTATACATATAGTTGTGCATGATGGAGAATTTGGAAGATCACAAACAAGTTCATGGGAAATAACCCACAAGTCCAAGATCGAGCCTAGTAAAAAGATTAAAAATGACAGACCCCCATAAATCATTTTCACCAAAATCCTACATAATAAACCTCCATCCCAAAAGGAAATCAACCCCAAATTAGCAACGAAGCCAACCGTGGAGCGGATTGATGAGAGCATGCCACTCCTAGAGGATGACCCAACCCTTTGCGTAGATTGAGAAAGAGTCTTCCTTGGATGATGAAGATTTCCTCTCTACTATAAATATTAAGTCAGGGCCTGCATTTGCTAGGTCTAGTGACAAAAAATCTAAGGTAGAGAAGGAAAAATAGCAGGATTGGCTTCATATGAGGGCTAGAAGGAAGACTAATTGACATATCCAAATAGAGAGCATAAAAGAAAAAGAATTGGGCACCCAATCGATTTTGGAACCAAAACTCAAAGGGTATAGGAACACGAAAGGAGGAAACTTAGCCCCTTCATAAGGGGCTACTCACACCAACAGTAAATAATGAAGCTTATATCCTGAAATTGCAGGGGATTAGGGTAAAAAAAAATGGAAGAAGTGAAATCCTTAATAAATAAGGAAAAAGCCTTAGTCCTCCTACTTTGGGAGACTAAAATAGGGGATCAAGAGATCCTTCAAAAACAACATGAAAATGGCAAAGTGGGATCCTCTCGATGAGCTCTCATGGGGCCTATGGTAGAGTTTGCACTTTATGGGGTCAACCTTCGCTCAAATTGTTGGGCCACCAATCGTCCACTCATTGGTTGGAAATAAAGTTCCTACATATCCCTTAAAATTAGGTTTGTTCTATTGTTAATCTATAAATGTTGGTCCATTTCTAAGAAAAATAAGTGTTGGGTTTCTTTGTTGGATCTTGAAGACTCCCCTTTTGGTTCAAAGTGTATTTTTGGAGGGGATTTTAACACTACTCTACATCAGTGAGAGAATAAAGGTGGATCTTTAGTAAGAGATCAATTTTAGTAAATTGTGGAGGACTTCATCCAAAGACTAAACTTGTTGGATGTTAAACCAACCTTCAACAAGTTTACTTGGAATAATACGAGATATGGCCCAGGCTATATAGCATCCACATTGGACCACTTTCTAATTGTTGATTCATTTATGACAAAAAGTATCATGGTATCCTCACACATTCTCCCTTGGAATAGTTTTGACAATCGCCCAATTGGAATATAAATTTTAGAAGATGAGGATTATGGCCCTATTTTGTTTCGTTGTAGTCCACTTTGGCATCAAAAAAATTGTTTTAGCAATCTGGTAAGACAATTTTAGAGATTATGGGTCTCAGGTAGTCTGATTTCAATCTGGGAGAAGAAGATAAAGTGCCTCAAGCAAGCCTTGAAGCAGTTGGCCCGCGAGCAAGGAATGGATAAGTAATTTGCTATACAAGCACATCAAATGAGAATGGAGGCCCTTCAGTCCAAAATAAAGGAAGGCCTTATTGCTTATGAGATACTAATTAAGGAAAAGGAAGAATTTGGAGCCCTTCATAAGGCTTTGAAAGAAGAGGAAGAAGAATGGAGACTACATTCCAAAAGACTATGGCTACAAGAAAGAGACATGCATTAAAAAAGAAGTAATAATAATAATAATAATTCAAGCAAGGAACATGATATATAAAAATAGCATCAAGGAACTAGTGATAAGAAGTAACAAAGTTTTGGGTTTCAACAAATCAAAGAGGAGGCAGTGCACCACTATGTTGAGTTGTACAACACCATTGATCCTGTTAGCCTTGAGGCAAAACAATATATGTTATAACATGTCCATTAAATTCTTTCTCATGTGGAGAATTTAATGCTCATGAACGAAATTTAAGAGGAAGAAATCCAAAAGGTGGTGTTCTCATTTAATCTGGATAAAGCTCCTGGATAGAATGAGTTCTCTACTCACTTTTATCATCAGTTTTGGGAGGTAATAGAAAATATGAGATTTGTAGAGTGATTGACTACTCATTTAAACACAATTGCATGGGTGGAAAAATCAATAATTCTTTCCTAGCATTGGTCCCAAAGAAATCAAACCCATCTTCTTTTGTTAGGTTTAGACCAATTTCATTGTGTAATGTTTCTTATAAATTCATTTAAAATATTTTAGCCTCAAGATTGAATATCTTCTCCCATAATTAATCAAAGAACCAAGGTGGATTTATGCATAAAAGACAAATATTTGATAATATTATCCTAGTCCATGAAGCAATTTATCATGGTCAAGAAAGAGGAGACCAAGGCATGATCGTTAGACTTGATATGGATAATACCTTTGACTGGGATAAATATGACGTTTTGTTCAAGGTTATGTCAAAATTGGCTTTGATGAAAGGTTTATACATTAGGTTTTCCTCTACATTAAATTATGTTGGATGTCATGATTATTAAATGGAAGGGCAACACAATTCTTATGTGCTTCTTGTGGCCTCCATCGAGGTTTCTCTTTGCCCCCCTTTATATATATCATAATGGTTGACTACCTTAGGAGAGGATTGGAGTTTGAAAGAAGTTGTGAGAGTCTACCTGGTCTCAGGTTTGTTTGCGAAATAAAGAATATAAATCACTTTCAATTTGTTGATGATATCTTCCTTTTAGGAGGGGCTTCTATAATAATTGCAAAAAGATTTAAATTAGTCCTTGATAATTTTTGGATGCCTCTAGAGGTATAAAAAGCTCAGGAAAATCACAAATTTACTCCATCTTGCAAGCAAAGATAAATATGAAGTATTATGGGCTTCTACCCTGTGGAATCTTGGAAAAAAATTAAATATCATTAAAGAAATTTTGAGGTAAAAAATGGGTCTCAAAACAAAAATGTACAACAAAAATCAAATTTATAAGAACCAATTGGATTCAATATGATGATGTCAACCATAGGGGATGATTCACCATTTTTGGAGTAAATAGGTAAAAAGATAAAAATAAAAAAAAATAAAAAATAAAAAATAAAAAACTATTTTTTCAACTCGTATTTTCAACTTATCTCCCTACAATTTTAATCAAATTTTGAGTGGAATCACATTTTTCATGTAGTATGGTCCATCGAAAATATGCAACATGAGTGCTCTTTGGATGCAAAATTAAATTATGCATCCGATGAGTGCTCTCGCTTGAAATTTAAGAAAAACCGTAGAGAGATAAGTTGAAAAAGTACTTTTTTCTTTTTTCGACCCTCTAAAACTTGATGAGGTTATTTAATCTCATTTTATTATTTCCATTATTATTTTATAATATTCCTTAGGAGGCCCATTTTAGACCTAAAAAATTCTCTAATGTTAGGGATTCCTATTTGTTTGAAATCACATTCCTTGCAAGCATGGGAAGGTGTCATCGCATCCTTAAATTCCCTTCTTGAGGAGCTCGTTGGCTCAACTTAGTTGGATGCAATGTATTGATCAAAGTAGTTTTTTTTTCTCTCTCTCTTTGTACCAATTCAATGCCTTCCTGCCCCACAAAGTGTTCTCTCTATGGTGGTTAAGGAAATCCACAAGTTTCTTTGAAAGGGGGGCATTCTAGCACACGAAAAATTCCATTTGATGAGATGGGCAATAGTAACGTATCCAAAAAACACTTGAGGACCTTGGCATTAGAGACCCTGTGCTTATGACCAATGCAATATGAGCATAGTGTGGAGGTTTATCACTTAGGAAGAAGATTTGAAAAAGGCAGTCCTTAAGGCAAAATATCTTTGAACACAATGAGTTCAATGCTTAGAGTCAATTCAAGCCCCCATAGGAGGCTCAATAGTTTGGAAACTACTCATTTTGATAGCACCTCTAATTAGCTCATATATATTTTAGAAACTTGGAAATGTAAGAGATATTAATTTATGGAGAGACAAAATAATGGATAAGCAACCCTTGGAATGCAATTATGAGTTGCTAATTCTGAGGGAAGTCTTTTGTGTTTAAGGAAAATGAACACTAGCAAACATTTGAGATTGTGACAATGAAGGCAATTAGGTAGGTTGGAACCTCAAAGGATTCCATGCGAACTTGTAGCATTTGACTAGCAAACTTCAAGACAGTCTGGTTGGTTGTGCTCCAAGGCAACAAGAGGAGGCAGATTAGCTTAGATGGAAACGTTCTTCATACTCAGTGAAGGAAGTTTATGAATCCTTACTCTTCTCTCAATGAGCTCCCACTAGATTGAGTACTTGGACAAAGATATAGAGAGCAAACACTAATCCAAAGGTAAATTTTTATTATTGGCTCCTTGTGCAAAAGAAAAATAATTTGATTGCTGAGAATTTGAGAAAGAGGGGCATTCAAGGTCCTTCAAGGTGTCCGTTTTGCAATCAACAAGAGGAATTTATCCAATACATTTTTCTATAGCCTTCATATACAAAGGTGATCTAGTCGGATGTGTTTGCTCCACTTTTACACTGTTTAAAATGGCCAACTCCCCTTTAGTAGTATTTTACACCATGGTCAAAAAATTATGCTAGGAGTATCTCTCAGAAAGTCCTTTTTTTATTTTTTTTTGAGGAATCACTTCCAAAATCTATTTGCTAGAAGGTATGGATAGGCCAAAACAATGAAATCTTCAATAATTTAGAAAAATTGCCACACTCGACAACCATGAAAGCCATTATTTTGTGCTTCGAGTTTCAGGCTTTAAAGTTTGCCAATGACTCCTCCCAGTAGGGATTAGACACACTCAATAGGCAATGGTGTTCAAAATTTGCTAATTTGGACAAACCACCTCTAGTTGTGGAATGGAATAACATAAGCTCTTAGGCAGTTTGGAAGGTAAGATTAATAGAGGCAGAATTACGACCTTGGAAGAAACAATGAGAGGGACTGATTGTTGAACTTGAAGGGGATTGAAAAGGAATTCAGGAGTGGTAGGAGGGGAGGATGCTCTATGGGCTCGAGGAAGTTAAAGTTGCAGAGTATTCATGGAGCTTAAGATACATGACAAACAACCAAGTTGAAGCTTATGTCCTCTACCACGGGAATTAGTTAGCTAAATAAAATCAGGTAGCTTCTTTCACTGTTTTGGGAGACTCCCTCATTCTAATTTAGCATTTGGTGAAGGGCTCCGTTGCAAGGGACAAAACATTAGAGAGTATTATGAAAAGAATTAGGAAAGCAACAAAAGGGATCTCTTCGATAGCATATTTCCATATTCTCCATGATCTCAATAAAGATGCAAACTTATGTGCTAATGAAGGGTGTAAATTAAGATTGGGAGATTTAAAAATTAATGGTTGAATCAAGTCCTCTCCTATTCCTTAGAGGTAAATGGATTGGAATTGCACAATCATGAAGGATTGCATTATCAATCAATTATAGTATGACATGTAAATTTTGTTTTTTGGTGGGTCAATTTTTTAAGTATTGTTAAGCAGATAAATCCCTCTTGCTGACAAGAGCGATCTACCTAGATCCTAAAGGAAACTAGAAACAAATAGACAATCAAGCTAATTCCTTCCTTGAATCTCTCTTTTCTTGAATCATAAACTAACAAGGTGAGAAATGGAAATTCATACCTTATTACGACATGCTTGATGAAGATCCTCCTTTGTGCTTCATTGCAACTCCTCCATGCTTGAATCTAAACCTACACATATGGAAACAACAAAGGATCAAAGACATATGCAATATAAACGATTCAATAATTCAAACTAGTGATCAAGGATAATATTAACAAACATCATTCCAACAGACAAATATAAATAACATAAACCATCCATGAAATCATCAATTAATCCATTAAACAATGCAATGAGAAGAAATTCTTGTTTGTATTAATATCATAAACATAAAGGAGCTACAAAACATGTGCCTTGATGTTGTGAAGCTCCTCCCATTGATCTCAATCCTCTCCAAGAATGATTAGCTCTCTAACCTGGCTCCCTCAGCATAAACTTGCTCTCAGCAGCCTCCCCCAATTCCCCCATGTATGGCTTGATTAATAGGCCAAAAGAAAATAGTTTGAGATCCTTAGTCCAAGGATGAGATCCACTAAAAGAGGGATGAGGGCTTCTTGAAGAATGGGAATTAGTTCCATTAAAAATGAGGTTAGGATCGAATAAACATGAGTTCGAGGCTTTCTGTTGGGAATGATTCACCCAACAATGCTTCTAGATCTCACTTTTTATTTTTAAAGTTTGCCAATGACTCCTCCCAGTAGGGATTAGACACACTCAATAGGCAATGGTGTTCAAAATTTGCTAATTTGGACAAACCACCTCTAGTTGTGGAATGGAATAACATAAGCTCTTAGGCAGTTTGGAAGGTAAGATTAATAGAGGCAGAATTACGACCTTGGAAGAAACAATGAGAGGGACTGATTGTTGAACTTGAAGGGGATTGAAAAGGAATTCAGGAGTGGTAGGAGGGGAGGATGCTCTATGGGCTCGAGGAAGTTAAAGTTGCAGAGTATTCATGGAGCTTAAGATACATGACAAACAACCAAGTTGAAGCTTATGTCCTCTACCACGGGAATTAGTTAGCTAAATAAAATCAGGTAGCTTCTTTCACTGTTTTGGGAGACTCCCTCATTCTAATTTAGCATTTGGTGAAGGGCTCCGTTGCAAGGGACAAAACATTAGAGAGTATTATGAAAAGAATTAGGAAAGCAACAAAAGGGATCTCTTCGATAGCATATTTCCATATTCTCCATGATCTCAATAAAGATGCAAACTTATGTGCTAATGAAGGGTGTAAATTAAGATTGGGAGATTTAAAAATTAATGGTTGAATCAAGTCCTCTCCTATTCCTTAGAGGTAAATGGATTGGAATTGCACAATCATGAAGGATTGCATTATCAATCAATTATAGTATGACATGTAAATTTTGTTTTTTGGTGGGTCAATTTTTTAAGTATTGTTAAGCAGATAAATCCCTCTTGCTGACAAGAGCGATCTACCTAGATCCTAAAGGAAACTAGAAACAAATAGACAATCAAGCTAATTCCTTCCTTGAATCTCTCTTTTCTTGAATCATAAACTAACAAGGTGAGAAATGGAAATTCATACCTTATTACGACATGCTTGATGAAGATCCTCCTTTGTGCTTCATTGCAACTCCTCCATGCTTGAATCTAAACCTACACATATGGAAACAACAAAGGATCAAAGACATATGCAATATAAACGATTCAATAATTCAAACTAGTGATCAAGGATAATATTAACAAACATCATTCCAACAGACAAATATAAATAACATAAACCATCCATGAAATCATCAATTAATCCATTAAACAATGCAATGAGAAGAAATTCTTGTTTGTATTAATATCATAAACATAAAGGAGCTACAAAACATGTGCCTTGATGTTGTGAAGCTCCTCCCATTGATCTCAATCCTCTCCAAGAATGATTAGCTCTCTAACCTGGCTCCCTCAGCATAAACTTGCTCTCAGCAGCCTCCCCCAATTCCCCCATGTATGGCTTGATTAATAGGCCAAAAGAAAATAGTTTGAGATCCTTAGTCCAAGGATGAGATCCACTAAAAGAGGGATGAGGGCTTCTTGAAGAATGGGAATTAGTTCCATTAAAAATGAGGTTAGGATCGAATAAACATGAGTTCGAGGCTTTCTGTTGGGAATGATTCACCCAACAATGCTTCTAGATCTCACTTTTTATTTTTACTTTTAATTGATTTGCCTGTGTAGTTTTTGTTCAGAAACATAGCGCAGTTCTGCACAGTTTACAGTGGAAGAAACTGCACATGTGCGGTTTCTGTTTAGAAAAACTACGCAGATGCTCAAAAATAGGGTGTACTAGGAGATCCAAAAATTCCACTTTATTCAAGGTAGATAAGTTGTTGACTTGGAAGGGAGTGCTTCATGACACTTGGAAGGATGGCGAGAGATCCAATTTTGATGATCATTTGCCTAATGTGACAAAATGAAGTGTAACAGATTGCCCCCTAAAGTGCAAATTCAGAAAGGTTTGAGGACTGAAGTACTTTATCATATCAAGGATTGGATCATAGATCATGGTTGGAAACCTGCAACAATCAATCAAGGATTATAATGCAATATAGTAATCATCACAAAGGTAGGATTCCCATACTCATAACATAAAAATCTTAAATCATAGTACGAAAATACATCATGTCAAAGTATATATAGGATGGATGCAACCATCAAACATAAAACACTCTGTATAATCATGAATATAAAACTCCTCGCAACCTGGATGGATGAAACTAGATCGAGGGTCTTGATCTCCATCTCTCGATCCATAGTACAAATCGAACCATATGAGTAAATTTCTTGAATTTGAACATGGTAGAAACCACTTGATTACTGGTCAATGATGTGAACCGTTAACGAGCGCGAGAGAAACCACCAATAATGAAAATGGCTCTCAAGGTACTCCCAGTACAATCTATGAAGTGTTAATAGGTGATATGAAGTCGAACACTCATAGAATCATTCGATCGAAGGCCAATGGTGAGAACCTGTCGTTGAAGGCGAGAAACCTGCCATTAAGGCATCATACTTCAAGGTACTGAAGGTTTCTAGATCAACTTCCTAGATAATGAGTTGAAGTCAATAGGAAGCGACCCGTCGTAGGAAAGCCTATGAAATGAAACATAATGTCAAGTTTTGGAAAATAGTTTGCAAGGACTGACTCAAGGATGGCCAATGCGATTGAAGGCTACAAATTGCAAGGTAATTTGAATTGAGGTTTAGACTTCTCTTGAACATATTGGCGACATGACAAAATGACTTCGCAACATTTGACTCAACCATAATACCCAAAACCAACTGAAGAATTTCAATAAGGTTCGTTTAACTGTGAGACAAATGGATTCCCCAACCCGAACAAATATGTGACAGAGTGTCATGTTCAAGAGTGACATATTACCTGAAATACAAGAAATGAACTTTTCTTCTCAATTTCCCCCCACCATTGCAGGCAAGTACCTCTTTATTTTTTACAAGATTGAGGAGGATAACACATGCTTGTACTGTAAGCTCCTCCTTCGGATGAGTCCATCTTAGTATTTTTTAACAAACCTTAAGAAGGAGTGGTCTGGTCTCGTCATGCTTAACGAGTCACGTACTGTTTATGAGTCCAGTAAAAGGGTAACTCGATGTTGCTTTCTTTTGAAGAGTTTGAAAAAAACACAAAAAGGAAACTCATTCAGTTCTTTTATCGTAAAATTTTAACAAGACCGAAGAAAGTAAAGCTTGGCGTTTTTCAGTTTTAGAGAGTCAGAAGAAAAAACATAAGTAGACTCCATCAAGTTCTTTTTTGTACGTTTTAGTCCCTCTGGTCTGAAAAAGGATAAAATAGTACAAGAGAGAACTCTATTGACCATGTTCGATCAACATATACCTTTTTCGTAAATAGTCCTAACTCAATCCGTAAAAGGGGTAAACTTATACTAAGTGGACGGTTGTTCATTT
This sequence comes from Pinus taeda, assembly GCA_000404065.3. Taxonomy (NCBI): domain Eukaryota; kingdom Viridiplantae; phylum Streptophyta; class Pinopsida; order Pinales; family Pinaceae; genus Pinus; species Pinus taeda. The sequence continues at coordinate 198,068 of APFE031464725.1, read as the reverse complement.
ACTTTTACGAGTTCAAACAAGCAAGTACTTGGCAATCTTTTCATTTTCAAAAGAGTATGAAAAGGGCTTAAAAGAGGACTCTATGATTTTCGCTTTTTCGTAAGTTTTAACGAGTTCGAAAAAGTGATAAAAATATACTCATCCTGCCGACTTTCAAATTAATTAACGAGCAGGAAAAGACATAATGAATTCAACATTTTCATATGCATTTTACGAGCATGAAAAGATAGCAAAAGAAACAGGATTTTCATGAGTTTAACAAGTCTTGAAAATAATAACCGAAATGGACTCGAGATAAGTTTCATTTTTACACAAGCTTGAAACAAAGAAAAATTGTGCTTGAGGGTGGTTTCATTTTTACACAAGCTTGAAATAGAGAAAATTGTGCTTGGGATAAGTTTTCGTGCCCCTAGCATAATGACTACAAGGGCACCTACCCCCCAAACTTCATTTCATTCACCTGAGTAGACTATAAGTTACTAATCGGTGGATGAAATGAAGGTTCATTTATGAGATCAGATGAAAAACTTATCTTAACATTTACGAGATCTAGTTAAAGACTCGGCTCAAATAGGGGAGGATTTGTTTCATTTTTTAACGAGCTTGACATAGGAAAATAAATATTCTCATGGGTGTTGTTTCATTTTTAACGAGGTTGACACAGTAAAATAACTATCCTCATGCACTTGTTCACGGCTTCCATATGGAAGAAACACACGTCAAGGGACACCCCTTGATCATGGATTCCAAAAGGTATTCATCAGATGGAAGAACAATTCTCTAGAAGGAACACATGTCAAGGGGATCAATAGTGGTAAGAAAATCATATTCAAATGCCCCCATTGATGTTTTGACCATGTCAGCTACTGGATCTAAGTCCAAATAAGTCGAGCAGGCAGTGAGAGGCTCGCTTGCATCAGTAACTAAAAACATGGGATAGGTTGCCACATAATTAACTTATGGCGGGGTAGGTACCACTTCCATATCGGGAACATTCAAGGGTGTTGTATGACTGGTATTCGAAGCAAGATCAACTTATGAAATCTGATTAACCATCACAATGTTTGCATTGTGATGGAAGGAAATCACACGAAAGAGAGTTGGTACAACAAATGTCATGGCATAAACATAGTCTCGCCCAAGGAGAAAATTTAAATCTAAGGGACCTTGGACTACCATAAGATCAATACCGACAATTTTATCTTCCATGTTAATAGGTAACTTAGGAAGGATCCCTAAAGGCTCACTAATGGTTTTGTTAAAAACTAACAAATTTTGTGTAACAGGCACAAGCTGAGGGGGACCCAAATCTTGCCAAGCAGTCGATGATAAAATACTAACAAAAGCACCTTCATCTACATTTGTGCGACGCACATTCTTACCATAAGCCTTCACAATGATTTGGAAAGGGGTGGAATAAGGAAGACGAGGTTATGTCAGTCTATTCCAATCAAAATAAATAGCCTCATTACTTGGACGGGGTTCAAAAGCAATAGATGAAATACCCCCATGTGTAGAAGAATCTGACGTAACATGAAGAATTTGAGCAGTATGAAGTTCACTCCCTAAAGGGAGAGTGGGATCGACAGAAGATGGAATCGATTTGACCACTTGATCAACAAATAGTCCATCAACCTGAGTGATACATGTCTCACCCTCCAATGGAAGAATGGGATTGACTATACTTGGATTTAGATCAATCACTTCGTCAACTAATAGTAGATGGGGAGAAAGTTCACGATAATTAGTTCGAAGTTGTTGTTGTGAAACAGTAAGTTTTTCCAACAATTTTGAGGCTTCATCCATGTGAGGGAAAAGGTGACTATGATGAGTCCCTTTTCATAACCTATAAGGAAACCTAACTTTAATCTTTATCCTCGAAATATGAGAATCACGTGTTGATGGATCAACAGTAAGTTGATAAGAATTATTTGACAATACTTCCAAAACCTTAGGAATAACAGGACAATTGATAAGGAAGTGCTCACCCTTACAAAGCTTGCAAGGGTATTTTGGCTTACGCTGCATTGTAGAAGTTCCCTCAACATTACCAATACTTATGGCCATGGTTGGTTGGTTGACTACTTTCATATCTTTCTTCTTCTAATTCTTCCTTTCTTCTTCTTCTTAGTCACTTGGTTACTAGCATCAAGGCTTTTACCAAGCGAAGAAGAAGAAAGGGAGGAGGACATGTTGGGTGAAGAAGGTAAAGGGTCAACAATAGGTTGGCGATGTTGAGATGGATAATTCGGTTGAGGTGAAAAACTTAGTTGAGCTAGTACAATTGGAGTATTTAGAATTAAAGAAGTTGAGAACAACCATACAGGTAAACCTATCGTGAATCCATAAAGTGATAATGTAGCCATATAAGGAGGACCGACATTTGCAAAATGAGGAAAAGGATTAGGATTCACGTTAAAAGGGAGGCCTTTATTGGTAACTTTCGACATTGTTTCCATTAGATTCAATCCAAATAAGTTGTTTATTATTAAAATTAAATAATATTCAAAATCAACACCTAAGGTCTTGTAAAAAATAAAAACAAACAAGTTAACATACGCTAAAAAATCTAGGGATCTAAACCATACAAACTGACTTCTCACAAAGATCTATAATGACTAGTTGGTGATGAAATCCAAAGTCGCAAAGATCAAAGTGAAAAGTTTTATAGATATGAACATTTGGAACCAGTTACCCTGACAACCTTCTTAATGAAACAATCTAGTGCAAGTAACTTCGCTATAAACCATCTCGAGCAAAGATTAACCTCCAAAAAGTCCAAGAGAGTCTAGTCAACGTTTGTTCCAGGTACATCAGGACCTTCCCTCTTTTGTCACCTTAGGTAGAGCCCTAGTATTATAGTCACTAAGTTTACCAAATACAACAATTTTACCTGGGGGAACAGTTGTAGATCATATGTACACGCAAGGGAAGAGTAATAAGCTCAATCCCCTTGAAGGCTCCTCCACATGATCAATTGGAGGTTTACTTTCAAGTGACCCCAAATACCTTTCAGTACCATTGTAATACGTGCAAATCACTATATATTAGCCAATGAAGTGGATATGATCACTTCACCAGATCTGACATGATCTCGTGCTTAACTCATGTACAAGAAGAGATTCCCAGAGCAAAACTAAAATACTTGGATATTCTCTCCCTAACTCAAGATTCTATGTTTTTTTTGTAGCTTTGGAAAGTTTACTTCCTTCACTATTCCAAAGCCCTACACTTAAGCTACTGTAGGTGGAAAGAACCCTAAAAAATGTAAAATGCTAATTGATTTTATTTAACATTGTGTTATTAAGTTATTTACTCAAAGGGTAAATGGACGTGAAACTGATGGTGTTATGACTTGACTCAAAACTCTAATGCATCAAATATGAAATTTGTAATCTTTTCATTTTGATGAATTCTAGCTAGAGTAAGTAAGAGTTTCTTCTTTAAAATATAAACTCCAAGATGTACAACTTCTAAATTTTCAATGCAATTCAAAGCTCTAAGTTGCAAACCGCACAATGTAATCTATGCATAATTTGCATGAACACTATGGAATGTGATCTATGCACAAATTTTGTTCATGAAACGAGAATTCTAACCATGCAAATGTAATCTATGAAAGAGAATTCTTCAAAACAAACACAAGATGATTCCAAAGTAGCGAAAGAACAACAAGACTATTTCCCTTCACTAATACAACTAAAGAACCAATCAAGTGTAAGTAAAGGAAATCAGATGAAAATTCCAAAGATAAAAAATAATGACACTCAAAGGCGATTAACACTCAGACACAAACACAATTTTTTTTGGCAAAAATGAAAGCAAAAACATGCAAAAATTATTAAGAAATTAAGACAAATCTTTGAGAAATGACCGAAGGAATTCAAATTCAAAACACCCAAAGAAATCCTTAAAATGAAAATGCTTGAATGAATGTTATGGAATCAATGCTTAAAGTGTAATTTTGATTAAACATTAGTACTAGAATAAAAAGGACTCATGTTTTCAATGCGACACAAAAAGCACATCTCATCAAAACACTAATTCTTGACAAGCCCTACCTTTCAATCATTGTAAATGGACAAATCTCAAGAAAATTACTTCACAACACTCGATCAAACACACAGAGACTGGTTGGAGGCATAAACAAGTGTAATGAAGTTGTAAAAAACAAAATTTCATAATTAAATGAGAGGAAAACTATTTTTCAAAAATTCTCAGGAACTGCGCAGTTTATCAGTATAAACCAATGCACATGCGTATATTTGTTGAGGCAACAACTGCACAAATTTGTGCTCTATTTCTAAAAAGAAACTAAGCAGTTCAAGAAACTTAAAGAAAAAATAAGTATCCAAACAAATCACAAAATTTGAAAGATCATTAACTTGTCAAGACTTAGATAAAGCCATAAAAAAAGGTTCGAGAATAAAAAACAAGGAAATGGAAGAGAACAGGATGTTCCCCAGTGGAGTCGCCAATTTGTTAAGTGGATAAATCCCACTTACTGATAAGAGCAATCTCCCTAGATCCTAAAGGAAACTAGAAACAAATAGACAATCAAGTTAATTCCTTCCCTGAATCTATCTTATCTTGAATCATAAACTAACAAGGTGAGAAATGGTAATTCATACCTTATTACGACATGCTTGATGAAGATCCTTCTTTGTGCTGTAGTGCAACTCCATGCTTGAATCTAGACCTACACACATGGAAACAACAAAGGATCAAATGCATATGCAACCATAAATGATTCAATAATTCAAACTAGTGATTAAGGAGACTATTAACAAACATCATTCAAACGGACAAATATAAATAACATAAACCACCCATGAAATCATCAATTAATCCATTAAACAATGCAGTGAGAAGAAATTATTTTTTGTATTAATATCATAAACATAAAGGAGCTACAAAACCTGTGCCTCGATGTTGTGAAGCTCCTCCCATTGATCTCAATCCTCTCCAAGAATGATAAGCTCTCTAACCCGATTTCCTCAGCATAAACTTACTCTCAGTAGCCTCCCCCAATTCCTCCACCTACGGATAAATTAATAGGCCAAAAGGAAGTAGTTTGAGATCCTTAGTCCAAGGATGAGATCCACTAAAAGAGGGATGAGGGCTCCTTGAAGAATGGGAATTAGTTCCATCAAAAATGAGGTTAGGCTCAAATAAACATGAGTTCGAGGGTTTTTGTTGGGAATGATTCGCTCAATAATGCTTCTAGATCTCACTTTTTATTTTAACCTTTTATTGATTTGCCTGCACACTTTTTGTTAAAAAACAGAGTGCAGTTTACAGTGGAAGAAACTGCACATGTATGGTTTCTGTTCAGAAAAGCTTCGCAGATGCTAAAAAATAGGGTTTTGTGTTAGGAGATTTTGAAATTCCACTTTATTCAAGGTAGATAAGTTGTTGACTTACAAGGGAGTGCTTCATGACACTTGGATGGATGGCGAGAGATCCAATTTTGATGATCATTTGCCTAATGCGACAAAATGACGTGTAACAAGTATATACCTATAAAACCCAGTTTTTTGTTGTCCAATTTGGAGTCCCTCTAGAAAAACTATAGTTTAGTGGGATAACAGGGCTCGATATTTTTTATTGAAAATATAACTATGTACTACCTGATGTATTTGCTGCGATTCAGGTGCAAACTTGCATATAAATAGAAAATTCTCATTCTAGTTTAAAAAAAAAAGGTTTAATACAATTTTGTTATCTTAATTTAAAGGGAATTTTAACTTGAGAGTTTTATTTGTTTAATCTTATTATTGTATTCTGTTATCAAATAATGAAGGCAAGTTCTTAGTTGGAATGGAGCCATACCATAAAAAGTGGGTTAAAAATATTTTATTGTGCACTATTTGAAATTTAATAAAGTCTAGTTTTTGAGACTTAGCTACAAATTCCTTCATTGTTATATAACGTATATATTTCAATTTATCATCTTCTTATTGGTCAATTATTAACAAATTCGTCCAAGAGGATTGTGAGGTCTCATATTGGCTTTGCTCCTTGTTATAGACATTTTTGGGCACTTCAACCCCAATCATAAATGTCCATAAACTGAGGGCTCCTAAGTCCCTAAAAGTGTTGCTTCACTGCCTAAAGGGACAAGGTCAACTGATTACATCATCTCCCAGAAGTTCTCCACTGAAAACTGCTCATAAATGGTCAAAACTGGACCTGAAAGCTCCATGCAGAGGGTGCGATGCATATCACCTTCCTAATGTACAGGGTGTGATGCATACTGTTTTTCTCCTCTATAGGGTGCGATGGTCGGGAATGGACAAATGGTAGGGACCAAAATGTGAGGTGGAAGATCATGGAATCTTCCAGAAGCTTCCCCTCTGACATTTCCCACTCTATTTTCGACCAGGGATGACTAAGAGATATTCGTTCTCCAAGTGGAAGAAGGAACTATCAGAGAAATGACACTAATCAAGATCCCAAAAGATGACTCACCTCTCTGTAATAATCTATATATGGATCCCTCATCACAGAGATCCAGAGGCTGGAATTTGTATCTTATAGAGAAGTGTTGTTGGTATTCTGGTGTACATTCACAGTGTTGGGTGATCTAGCTTTGCTTGAGGTGAAGAAGGGCTTCCTAGCTGGAGGATGATGCTGGGTTAGAGCTCATGGTTGTAATCCTCTTGCTACTTTTCATCTGAATAAAGCTATTCTTGTTTCCTTCCATATTCTTGTGTATTTGTTTATATATGCATGTATATTGTTAATACACATCTGATCATGTATTATTCATGAATTTAGATCCTTGTTTCTTGCATAGTAGTATGTTGTTGTGATTCCACAGGTTCTTTTGAAGCTGGGCAGACAAAGGAGAAGTGGCGAAACTCTATCAAGAAGTAGAGGAAATCAAGCGCAAGACTCAAATTGGCCCTCTTGGTTCTCCTCTCGTCTATTTTCATAAAAGGAAACAATAGTAGACTTTGATTGTTTGTTTCTAAGATAACCACCCATCTTAGTGGGAATAACAGCATCTGAGTGGACACTATTCCCGAATAACACTCCTCCATCACATCCATGGAAAGTTTTGTCCCAAATCTCATATGGGAAAACCCTAAGCCTTAAAGAAGAAAGAGCAAGGAAGATGAGGAAGGCGAAACCCATACTCCACAAAGAAATGGTAAGGATATTCACAGGTTTGTGGGGTGCCCAAAAACATGTAATACTGCTTTGGGCTTTGATGGAGATGACTTGATTCAGGATCTTTCCTTCGGTGATGTTAGCATAATTGCTTAAAAGAGCATGTAAAACCATAAATGGAAAATACTTAAAGATGAAGCGACATAAATGGAGATCACAAACACAATGCACCCAATATTTGATAACGAAGTTCACCCAATGTGGGTTGCATCTCCGGGCCTAAATTCAAAGTGGAGAGGCCTCTTCATTCATCTTAGTAAAAACAAGGGCAAGTACATAGAAAAATACATCATTATACCTCCATTTTTTAGAATGGTCTGAAAATGGGTTGCTCAAATCCCAAATCTGATTACACCCTTGAAATCCTTACAGAATTATGAGTAAAATAAGTATAATCTCAACTATCTTCTGACATCGTCAACTCTAGACCCCCAGATAATCTTCAAGATTCCACAACATAATGTTTTGGGAATTTACTAGAGAATATTCTAAGGAATAGAATATTCCCTCGATATTTGCACCCATAGGGTTCCGCTCCTAGTTTCGTCGGCCTCATCCTAGTTTTGCGACTTTTTATTCCATCGGTTCTTGGCCTCCGCTATCAACCCTCCATACAATGTTGTTTGAATGAAAAGGGGTTAGTTTTAATACTTGTGCGTCAATAGATATTACAAAGTGCCCAATTGGCGCACCGATCAACGAGTTGTGTCTAGGTCATTGTAGTTCGGTGGCTCGCGGCTTCAAGCCTCACGGGCACCCTTTTTTTTATTTTAACAAACAAAAAATATGTTATATATATGAACCACCATCATTATACAATAAATATTTTAAAATCATTTAAAACTGCCCATTGACATATGTTCTTAAACGTTGTTTTAAACCACCCAAACTATCTGTCGATTTGTGGGTTTGCAGGGCCAATTTGGCCACCAACTGGGTGCCATGTGGCACCATTTGGTTGGACCCCGTGGTGCCCTTCCATTGGCCTATGCGTACTGCTAAATTTAGTGGAACTGCCACCATATTTGGTAGTTCTACCAACTGTAGTGGTGTCACTACATTTATTTGGAGGTCCTCCAATTTTAGTCCACCCCAGATGCCAAATTTGGTCGGACCGCCAACTTTGGCATTGATCCAAATTTATATGGTGCCAACTAAATTTGCCCTTTTGTTAGGTTTGACTTGTAACCTTGATTGAGCATAACTTTCCCATACGAACACAGATTGAGGCATCGTTTACGTCATTGGATTCCTTGTGACGAGATCTTCAACTTGAAGCTGGTTTTGTTGAGTTTTAAGGACTTCGATTTTTATGCCTTTTAGGAACCCTTCTAGATCTTTCCTCCCCACTGAGAATATTTTGGTCCTCAAAAAGTATAAAGAGGATCTTTTATGTACTCCCCATTTTCTTGATTTGCAATAACAAATGTCTCTAACAAACCACATTTTCTACTCCTTCACCTTTGTACTTCGAAATCAGAATGATGAAGTTGACACATGTATCCATATGAAAATCTACATGTGTCAATGTATGTATCACAACTTGAAAGATTCCAAGAGAGACCTTACTTGCTAAGAGTTTATAAAACACTCATGGTCAAGTTTTACATTGATTTACAATAGGACCCATATCTTTTGCTATCCAATTAAAGGCCAAATATCACTATGTTACATGATCAAGTGATGTTATACACTTCATCACTTTTACAAGTTTTTTCCCATCTATGGGGTCTTTAAAAAGCAACATGTGATTTACAATGGTGGTCATGCTCAACTACTTAAAAAGGCTACCCATCTCTTACCGAACCAGGCTAATGGGATTTCTTCCTATAGTCAGATTCCTTGTTGAACTGCTTCATTAGTCGGTTCCTTCACAGGTGATTTCATATGCTCTCGGTCCTTCTTTGGGCGTAGCTGTGGATGGAGCTTCCAACATGTGGATTTCTGGTGTCCACTCTTGTTGCAATGGTCACGATGGTTTTTCTTCCTCCAGACTTTTTTGACCTTCTTTTATGTCTCCTTCCTAGATGACATATCCTTCCATAAGTGGTTATCTTTGGTGTAGATTTAGCGAGGAGAGCTTGCCTTAGCTCTTCCTTTGAAATGGTCACTATCACTAGAAGGTTATGATGTGCTCTCAGCATCCTGCACTGACTCAGACTTGTCGCTTGAAGGCTCTCCTGTCTCTATGGGTTAGGAGTGCCTTTCAAATGCGCCAAAATCATCATTATAATGAGAACATGAAACTAAAGAATCATTGACACTATTTACCTTAGTTGTCGATTCTGAAGCAGGTGTTGATGGCTTTCCTAAGCCTTCATTGCACTTGAACTTTTCCAAGGCCTCCTCTATGGCTTATAACTAAAGTTTCAATTCCTGCTTCTCTTCTTCTGCTTCTTGTAGTAGCCTTCTCAGTTCAACATTCTCTGCTTGAATGCTTTGCTTGATCTCCTCAAGTTCTTGGAGCCATGCATTCTCTGATGTTTTGTGCATCATTGGTCCAACACGTACAATTCCAATAGCTGTGATCTTCATCTCATCATCTAAATCAAAATCCAGGTCATGTTTCACTGTAGCAATAGTTTTCTTCTTCCCTTTTCCACCTTACTTGTTAAGCTTCAATTATGGATGCAGTTTCCAATAATGCTACTCATTGCGCCCTTCTTTCTTGCAATGAGCGTAAGAGGGATTTTCTTTCTTTTTCTTCGTTCTCGTGTTTTCCTTGAATGGTCATATTGTCTATGGTCTCCCTGCTTTCAAGGTGAGTAACTTTCACACTAGCTTCATCAAGAGTAGTGGGATCAAATAACAATAATGAATGTTGAAGATAACTATGCAAAGCACCAATATATTTCATCAAAGTATCTAGTGAGTCTAAAGGAATATTAAATGCTAATGCTTACTTCCTAAACTCTTATGTGAAACTTTCAACATTCTAACCTTTGCCTTGTCTCAAATGTTGCTACTCCATCATGACCTTTTATCGATAGCCCAATGGATATAATTTCCCTCTTAATGCAGAAACAAACTCAAATCATGAAGAAATGAGTTTACCAATATGCTTACCACCTTTTCGAAGTTTACTCTCCCACCATACAAGAGTTGTGCCTCCCAATCGAAGAGATTCCAACTAGATCTTTTTCTCATCCTCTTCAATCTATTGCATTCGACAATATACTTCAATTTGTCTGATCCAATTGTTCGACTTTTCTGCATTAGCTTCTCCATTAAACATGGGCAAATCAAATTTCACATCTAACTTAAAAAATAGTTTTCTAGAAGCATTTCTATGATGACTATTTGAATGATGAGAACAAGATGAAGAAGAAGAACATTCACTCGAAGATGGAGATGGAGGTTCAAGAGGTTCTCCTCCATTTCCTTGATTTACTGAAGCATTCTCCTCTACTTTCTCTTTCTTCTTATTTTCCTTCTTTGCTATTCTCTTCTCTTAATCTACAAACAAATTGTCTGCCATGTTTGCCATCATGTAGAAAGATTTATGGAAAGCTTTGTAATTCTCAATGCAAACATCATAATTCTCCATTTTATTTCTTCATGTTGTACACCAATATTTGGGTCAAATGACTTGAGTTTTCCTTCACCCTCTTTGAGTTTGCCCCTAGTTATCATCCACACTCGCAATTTACATCAACAAGAAAACCGCTCAGATACCAACATGATCCAAGAAATTTTCTTCGGTGATGTTAGCAGGATTGCATAAAAGAGCATGTAAAACCATAAATGTAAAAGACTTAAAGAAGAAGCAACATAAATGAAGATTCAATAGTTGAATTGAGGCTTTTGTGATCCATATCAAGTTTATGAGAGATTTTTCGGCGTAAATCACATGATATTTCATTTGTCGACGCGTTTCGAACCAACCAGTGTGGTTCATCGTCAAGACAAGTTGAAGAATCAGATCTAGCCTTGCATATTAAATAGTCAGAGCAGAACATCCAACGGCTATATTTCTTGACCAGGTAATGGCTATATTGTCTAACAGCTAAATTTGACTAGGAAACAGTTAGATGGACTGGATTAAGGGCACAACCTTTATTTAATTAAATAAGTTAATTCAGTTAGTTATATTATTATTAAAATAAAAGAAAAGGGACCATTTTATAAACTTATAATTATAAATTATATTAAAACAAATTAATCAAATTAATAGTTAGTTATAAAAGTTATTACATTTAAACATTAGAGTAATTAGTAGTTAGTTATAAAAGTTGGTTAAATATATATTATTAGAGTAATAATATATAAATAGTAGTTATATTCTTATAAATACACAGTTCAAAGGACTATTTTATAAACATATTTATAATATATATAAAATAAATAAAAAAAAAAAATTAATTTCAAATAATAGATTATTTATAAAAGTTATTAAATATATAAATATTAGAGTAATTTAAGGGTCAGAAGGAATATTTTAATATTTAAAATTACTTAATAGTTTATTTAAGGGTTAAAATTAGCATATTATTATAGATTAATTTCAAGATTATTTTTATATTGTTAATTAAAATTATTAGAATAAAACTAATAGCATAAAATAAGTGCTGTTAAAATACCTCAAGTTATATCAACCACACCTTAAAGAACAAAGGCCACAGGGTACGAGAAACAAGGGGAAAATTACTTAAAGACAATAAGATCAAGCTATACCTAGGGAGGGGAAGAATGGAAGAAAACGACTAGGAAGAGAGGGCTGGGACCCAGCAACCACTGATTTTCCAACCATCCTCTCTATTGAGATTGATCAGCCTTTTTTCAATCTCAAGGGCTTCCCTAAATTTCCGGTGACGGAATTGCAAAACTCTAGCAATAACACTAAACTCCTTGATACAAACATGATGATTGGTTTTCTCCACATGCTCTGTTAAAGCAGAAGACTTGGTTCTCCTATGCTTAAGATCAGCTACGTGCTCACTAATCCTTTGATTAATGGAGCGATCAGTCTCACCAATATAGGGGGTCCCATAGGAATAAGGAATAATATATACCACTTTCATGTCCTTAGGGTCGATAGGATCCTTCACTAATCTGAGGGACTTACGAATGGTGTTAATGGGTCTAAAGGTCGAGGGGACATTATGTTTCTTAAGAATCCTCGCAATCCTATCAGTGGGCCCCTGAACAAATGGAAGATGGACACCCAGAATCCGTTCCTTCGGTTCTCTTCTAGTTAACGAATTCTTGGCCACTTTGAGGAAAGCCTTCTGTCCCAAGTATCTACTATAATCGTTCTCAACAAAGACATTAAGGAGATGGAATCTCCTCCTCGAAGCTCTTTTCATCAGAGATCTTTAAGGCACGAGTAGCAAGGGTGTTGAGAACCCCCAACTTCTGAGCCAGGAAATGGTGGGAACTACTAGCATGGAGATACTGCTCCGTATGAGTTTTCTTACGAAACACTCGGTGGGAGAGGGAACCATCACTATTCTTAGAAATAAGAATATCAAGGAAAGGGAGGCAACCATCGACTTCTTGTTCCTTGGTGAACTTAATGGCTGAGGATTGACTATTGAGATGATTGAAGAAGAAATCTAACTCCTCTTGGTTGTGAGACCAGATGACATTAGTGTCATCTACATATCTTTTCCAAAGCTTAGGCAGGAGGCAGGCTGAGTTTAGAGCCTTGGATTCAAAATCCTCCATAAAAGGATTTGCAACAACAGGGGATAGGGGTGAGCCCATGGCAACCCCACAGGTTTGCTCAAAGAACTCACCTTCAAAACTGAAAAAGGTCGAAGTGAGGTAGATCTCAACTAACCAAGCAGTATTAGGATCCGTTAGACGGTCGATCACTTCCATGGCCTCATTTATAGGGATGCAAGTGTACAGGGAAACAACATCAAATCTGACAAGAATGTCTCGAGAGTCCAACTTAATGTCCTTGAGCTCCTCAATAAAAGAAGCAGAGTCTTTAACGAAGGACTCTGTACGACCAACTAAGGGTTTAAGCTTTAAGGTAAGGAACTTAGCAAGAAGATAGGTAGGACCTCCAATGGTGTTGGCTATGGGCCTAAGGGGAGCTCCTTTCTTATGAATTTTAGGGAGCCCATAGATTCTATGCGTGATGGGATTGCTCTCAATGAGTTTATGTTGCAGGGACTCACTGAGTTACTGAACCTAATGGCAAGGGCCACATTTCTGGAAATATTCTTTAACGGGTTTTTGGGAAGCTTCTTATAGCTTCCACTATTATGAAAATGATCCAACATCTTATTACGACAGTTTTCCTTGTTAAGAATGACAACAACCCCACCTTTGTAAGCTTTTAGAAAAATAATATCATTGTTCTGATTTAACATCTTAGGGCTTCAAATTCATCCCTGCTAAGGTTGCTCTTAGGAAGCTTAGCCTTCCTTAGGACAACAACACAATCCTGCCTAATAGTGTTTTTAATACTATCAGGTAAACCACGAATCCCAAATTCCATGTCACAAATAATGTCATCCACAGGGATCTTCTTAGGGGTTGTCTTTTAAGTAATTTTCCCCTTGTTTCCCGTATCTTGTGGCCTTTGTTCTTTAAAGTGTGGTTGATATAATTTGAGGTATTTTAATAGCACTTATTTTATGCTATTAGTTTTATTCTAATAATTTTAATTAACAATAGAAAAATAATCTTGAAATTAATCTATGATAATATGCT